>JAAAWM010010781.1:0-32500 GCA_036873465.1 Thinopyrum obtusiflorum | reverse complement strand
CCCCCCCCCCCCCCCCCCCCCCCCCCCCCCCCCCCCCCCCCCCCCCCCCCCCCCCCCCCCCCCCCCCCCCCCCCCCCCCCCCCCCCCCCCCCCCCCCCCCCCCCCCCCCCCCCCCCCCCCCCCCCCCCCCCCCCCCCCCCCCCCCCCCCCCCCCCCCCCCCCCCCCCCCCCCCCCCCCCCCCCCCCCCCCCCCCCCCCCCCCCCCCCCCCCCCCCCCCCCCCCCCCCCCCCCCCCCCCCCCCCCCCCCCCCCCCCCCCCCCCCCCCCCCCCCCCCCCCCCCCCCCCCCCCCCCCCCCCCCCCCCCCCCCCCCCCCCCCCCCCCCCCCCCCCCCCCCCCCCCCCCCCCCCCCCCCCCCCCCCCCCCCCCCCCCCCCCCCCCCCCCCCCCCCCCCCCCCCCCCCCCCCCCCCCCCCCCCCCCCCCCCCCCCCCCCCCCCCCCCCCCCCCCCCCCCCCCCCCCCCCCCCCCCCCCCCCCCCCCCCCCCCCCCCCCCCCCCCCCCCCCCCCCCCCCCCCCCCCCCCCCCCCCCCCCCCCCCCCCCCCCCCCCCCCCCCCCCCCCCCCCCCCCCCCCCCCCCCCCCCCCCCCCCCCCCCCCCCCCCCCCCCCCCCCCCCCCCCCCCCCCCCCCCCCCCCCCCCCCCCCCCCCCCCCCCCCCCCCCCCCCCCCCCCCCCCCCCCCCCCCCCCCCCCCCCCCCCCCCCCCCCCCCCCCCCCCCCCCCCCCCCCCCCCCCCCCCCCCCCCCCCCCCCCCCCCCCCCCCCCCCCCCCCCCCCCCCCCCCCCCCCCCCCCCCCCCCCCCCCCCCCCCCCCCCCCCCCCCTTAGTGACTTTGGAGTGACTCTTTGTTGCATGTTGAGGGATAGTTATATGATGCAATTATGTTATTATTGTTGAGAGAACTTGCACTAGTGAAAGTATGAACCCTAGGCCTTGTTTCCTAGCACTGCATTACCGTTTACGCTCACTTTTATCATTAGTTACCTTGCTGTTTTTATATTTTCAGATTACAAAAACCTATATCTACTATCCATATTGCACTTGTATCACCATCTCTTCGCCGAACTAGTGCACCTATACAATTTACTATTGTATTGGGTGTGTTGGGGACACAAGAGACTGTTATTTGGTTGCAGGGTTGCTTGAGAGAGACCATCTTCATCCTACGCCTCCCACGGATTGATAAACCTTAGGTCATCCACTTGAAGGAAATTTGCTACTGTCCTACAAACCTCTGCACTTGGAGGCCCAACAACATCTACAAGAAGAAGGTTGCGTAGTAGACATCAAGCTCTTTTCTGGTGCTGTTGCCGGGGAGGCTAGGTAAGCGGCACTAACACCCCATCAACTAAGCTCTTTTCTGGCGCCGTTGTCGGGGAGGTGAGTGCTTGAAGGTATATCTTTAGTGAACTTATGCATAGGGGATTGCACACGTTTTCGTCTTGACTCTCCGGTAGAAACTTTGGGGCACTCTTTGAAGTTCTTTGTGTTGGTTGAATAGATGAATCTGAGATTGTGTGATGCATATCGTATAATCATGCCCACGGATACTTGTGGTGACAATGGAGTATCTAGGTGACATTAAGGTTTTGGTTGATATGTGTCTTAAGGTGTTATTCTAGTACGAACTCTAGGATAGATCGAACGGAAACCCCCCCCCCCCCCCCCCCCCCCCCCCCCCCCCCCCCCCCCCCCCCCCCCCCCCCCCCCCCCCCCCCCCCCCCCCCCCCCCCCCCCCCCCCCCCCCCCCCCCCCCCCCCCCCCCCCCCCCCCCCCCCCCCCCCCCCCCCCCCCCCCCCCCCCCCCCCCCCCCCCCCCCCCCCCCCCCCCCCCCCCCCCCCCCCCCCCCCCCCCCCCCCCCCCCCCCCCCCCCCCCCCCCCCCCCCCCCCCCCCCCCCCCCCCCCCCCCCCCCCCCCCCCCCCCCCCCCCCCCCCCCCCCCCCCCCCCCCCCCCCCCCCCCCCCCCCCCCCCCCCCCCCCCCCCCCCCCCCCCCCCCCCCCCCCCCCCCCCCCCCCCCCCCCCCCCCCCCCCCCCCCCCCCCCCCCCCCCCCCCCCCCCCCCCCCCCCCCCCCCCCCCCCCCCCCCCCCCCCCCCCCCCCCCCCCCCCCCCCCCCCCCCCCCCCCCCCCCCCCCCCCCCCCCCCCCCCCCCCCCCCCCCCCCCCCCCCCCCCCCCCCCCCCCCCCCCCCCCCCCCCCCCCCCCCCCCCCCCCCCCCCCCCCCCCCCCCCCCCCCCCCCCCCCCCCCCCCCCCCCCCCCCCCCCCCCCCCCCCCCCCCCCCCCCCCCCCCCCCCCCCCCCCCCCCCCCCCCCCCCCCCCCCCCCCCCCCCCCCCCCCCCCCCCCCCCCCCCCCCCCCCCCCCCCCCCCCCCCCCCCCCCCCCCCCCCCCCCCCCCCCCCCCCCCCCCCCCCCCCCCCCCCCCCCCCCCCCCCCCCCCCCCCCCCCCCCCCCCCCCCCCCCCCCCCCCCCCCCCCCCCCCCCCCCCCCCCCCCCCCCCCCCCCCCCCCCCCCCCCCCCCCCCCCCCCCCCCCCCCCCCCCCCCCCCCCCCCCCCCCCCCCCCCCCCCCCCCCCCCCCCCCCCCCCCCCCCCCCCCCCCCCCCCCCCCCCCCCCCCCCCCCCCCCCCCCCCCCCCCCCCCCCCCCCCCCCCCCCCCCCCCCCCCCCCCCCCCCCCCCCCCCCCCCCCCCCCCCCCCCCCCCCCCCCCCCCCCCCCCCCCCCCCCCCCCCCCCCCCCCCCCCCCCCCCCCCCCCCCCCCCCCCCCCCCCCCCCCCCCCCCCCCCCCCCCCCCCCCCCCCCCCCCCCCCCCCCCCCCCCCCCCCCCCCCCCCCCCCCCCCCCCCCCCCCCCCCCCCCCCCCCCCCCCCCCCCCCCCCCCCCCCCCCCCCCCCCCCCCCCCCCCCCCCCCCCCCCCCCCCCCCCCCCCCCCCCCCCCCCCCCCCCCCCCCCCCCCCCCCCCCCCCCCCCCCCCCCCCCCCCCCCCCCCCCCCCCCCCCCCCCCCCCCCCCCCCCCCCCCCCCCCCCCCCCCCCCCCCCCCCCCCCCCCCCCCCCCCCCCCCCCCCCCCCCCCCCCCCCCCCCCCCCCCCCCCCCCCCCCCCCCCCCCCCCCCCCCCCCCCCCCCCCCCCCCCCCCCCCCCCCCCCCCCCCCCCCCCCCCCCCCCCCCCCCCCCCCCCCCCCCCCCCCCCCCCCCCCCCCCCCCCCCCCCCCCCCCCCCCCCCCCCCCCCCCCCCCCCCCCCCCCCCCCCCCCCCCCCCCCCCCCCCCCCCCCCCCCCCCCCCCCCCCCCCCCCCCCCCCCCCCCCCCCCCCCCCCCCCCCCCCCCCCCCCCCCCCCCCCCCCCCCCCCCCCCCCCCCCCCCCCCCCCCCCCCCCCCCCCCCCCCCCCCCCCCCCCCCCCCCCCCCCCCCCCCCCCCCCCCCCCCCCCCCCCCCCCCCCCCCCCCCCCCCCCCCCCCCCCCCCCCCCCCCCCCCCCCCCCCCCCCCCCCCCCCCCCCCCCCCCCCCCCCCCCCCCCCCCCCCCCCCCCCCCCCCCCCCCCCCCCCCCCCCCCCCCCCCCCCCCCCCCCCCCCCCCCCCCCCCCCCCCCCCCCCCCCCCCCCCCCCCCCCCCCCCCCCCCCCCCCCCCCCCCCCCCCCCCCCCCCCCCCCCCCCCCCCCCCCCCCCCCCCCCCCCCCCCCCCCCCCCCCCCCCCCCCCCCCCCCCCCCCCCCCCCCCCCCCCCCCCCCCCCCCCCCCCCCCCCCCCCCCCCCCCCCCCCCCCCCCCCCCCCCCCCCCCCCCCCCCCCCCCCCCCCCCCCCCCCCCCCCCCCCCCCCCCCCCCCCCCCCCCCCCCCCCCCCCCCCCCCCCCCCCCCCCCCCCCCCCCCCCCCCCCCCCCCCCCCCCCCCCCCCCCCCCCCCCCCCCCCCCCCCCCCCCCCCCCCCCCCCCCCCCCCCCCCCCCCCCCCCCCCCCCCCCCCCCCCCCCCCCCCCCCCCCCCCCCCCCCCCCCCCCCCCCCCCCCCCCCCCCCCCCCCCCCCCCCCCCCCCCCCCCCCCCCCCCCCCCCCCCCCCCCCCCCCCCCCCCCCCCCCCCCCCCCCCCCCCCCCCCCCCCCCCCCCCCCCCCCCCCCCCCCCCCCCCCCCCCCCCCCCCCCCCCCCCCCCCCCCCCCCCCCCCCCCCCCCCCCCCCCCCCCCCCCCCCCCCCCCCCCCCCCCCCCCCCCCCCCCCCCCCCCCCCCCCCCCCCCCCCCCCCCCCCCCCCCCCCCCCCCCCCCCCCCCCCCCCCCCCCCCCCCCCCCCCCCCCCCCCCCCCCCCCCCCCCCCCCCCCCCCCCCCCCCCCCCCCCCCCCCCCCCCCCCCCCCCCCCCCCCCCCCCCCCCCCCCCCCCCCCCCCCCCCCCCCCCCCCCCCCCCCCCCCCCCCCCCCCCCCCCCCCCCCCCCCCCCCCCCCCCCCCCCCCCCCCCCCCCCCCCCCCCCCCCCCCCCCCCCCCCCCCCCCCCCCCCCCCCCCCCCCCCCCCCCCCCCCCCCCCCCCCCCCCCCCCCCCCCCCCCCCCCCCCCCCCCCCCCCCCCCCCCCCCCCCCCCCCCCCCCCCCCCCCCCCCCCCCCCCCCCCCCCCCCCCCCCCCCCCCCCCCCCCCCCCCCCCCCCCCCCCCCCCCCCCCCCCCCCCCCCCCCCCCCCCCCCCCCCCCCCCCCCCCCCCCCCCCCCCCCCCCCCCCCCCCCCCCCCCCCCCCCCCCCCCCCCCCCCCCCCCCCCCCCCCCCCCCCCCCCCCCCCCCCCCCCCCCCCCCCCCCCCCCCCCCCCCCCCCCCCCCCCCCCCCCCCCCCCCCCCCCCCCCCCCCCCCCCCCCCCCCCCCCCCCCCCCCCCCCCCCCCCCCCCCCCCCCCCCCCCCCCCCCCCCCCCCCCCCCCCCCCCCCCCCCCCCCCCCCCCCCCCCCCCCCCCCCCCCCCCCCCCCCCCCCCCCCCCCCCCCCCCCCCCCCCCCCCCCCCCCCCCCCCCCCCCCCCCCCCCCCCCCCCCCCCCCCCCCCCCCCCCCCCCCCCCCCCCCCCCCCCCCCCCCCCCCCCCCCCCCCCCCCCCCCCCCCCCCCCCCCCCCCCCCCCCCCCCCCCCCCCCCCCCCCCCCCCCCCCCCCCCCCCCCCCCCCCCCCCCCCCCCCCCCCCCCCCCCCCCCCCCCCCCCCCCCCCCCCCCCCCCCCCCCCCCCCCCCCCCCCCCCCCCCCCCCCCCCCCCCCCCCCCCCCCCCCCCCCCCCCCCCCCCCCCCCCCCCCCCCCCCCCCCCCCCCCCCCCCCCCCCCCCCCCCCCCCCCCCCCCCCCCCCCCCCCCCCCCCCCCCCCCCCCCCCCCCCCCCCCCCCCCCCCCCCCCCCCCCCCCCCCCCCCCCCCCCCCCCCCCCCCCCCCCCCCCCCCCCCCCCCCCCCCCCCCCCCCCCCCCCCCCCCCCCCCCCCCCCCCCCCCCCCCCCCCCCCCCCCCCCCCCCCCCCCCCCCCCCCCCCCCCCCCCCCCCCCCCCCCCCCCCCCCCCCCCCCCCCCCCCCCCCCCCCCCCCAAAAATCCTATAAATCTAGAAAACCCCATAACTTAACAGAGAACTTCCGCTCCGTAGCCGCAAGCCTCTGTACAGAAGCGATCTCATATGTATCCCTATTTCGGCACCCTGCCGGAGGGGGAAATCATCACCGGAGGCCATCTTCATCATCCCGGCGGCCACCATGACGAGGAGGGAGTAGTTCACCCTCGGGGCTGAGGGTATGTACCAGTTGTTATGTGTTTGATCTCTCTCTCTCTCTCTCGTGTTCTTGATTTGGCACGATATTGATGTACCGTGAGCTTTGTTAATATAGTTGGATCATTTGGTGTTTCTCCCTCTCTATCTTGTTGTGATGAATTGAGTTTTTACCTTTGAGGTTTCACTATTATCGGATTGAATACTTTTTGGATTCGAGAGCACTTGACGTATGTCTTGCATATGGATACCCGTGGTGACAATGAGGTGTTCTATTGATTCACTTGATATATGTTTTGGTATTGAACTTGCGGATTATCATGACATTGGGGTAATCTATGCGTTTTCGTCCTTCTTTCTCCGGTAGAAACCTCGGGGCACTCTTTGAAGTTCTTTGTGTTGGATTGAATATTATGAATCTGAAGTTGTTTGATGCATATCAAATAATCGACTCAAGGATACTTGTGGTGACATTGGAGTATCTAGGTGACATTAGAGTTGGTTGGTGTGTATCATATGGTGTTATTCTAGTATGAACTCTAGGGTTGTTTGTGACACTTATAGGGATGGCTCAATAGATTGATTGGAAAAGATAGCTTTGAGGTGGTTTCGTACCCTACAACAATTTCATCATATGTTCTCCGCTAGATAAGAACTTTGGAGTGACTCTTTGTCGCACGCTAAAGGATTGTTATATGATTCAATTATGTTAGCACTGTTGAGAGATTGCACTAGTGCCCCCCCCCCCCCCCCCCCCCCCCCCCCCCCCCCCCCCCCCCCCCCCCCCCCCCCCCCCCCCCCCCCCCCCCCCCCCCCCCCCCCCCCCCCCCCCCCCCCCCCCCCCCCCCCCCCCCCCCCCCCCCCCCCCCCCCCCCCCCCCCCCCCCCCCCCCCCCCCCCCCCCCCCCCCCCCCCCCCCCCCCCCCCCCCCCCCCCCCCCCCCCCCCCCCCCCCCCCCCCCCCCCCCCCCCCCCCCCCCCCCCCCCCCCCCCCCCCCCCCCCCCCCCCCCCCCCCCCCCCCCCCCCCCCCCCCCCCCCCCCCCCCCCCCCCCCCCCCCCCCCCCCCCCCCCCCCCCCCCCCCCCCCCCCCCCCCCCCCCCCCCCCCCCCCCCCCCCCCCCCCCCCCCCCCCCCCCCCCCCCCCCCCCCCCCCCCCCCCCCCCCCCCCCCCCCCCCCCCCCCCCCCCCCCCCCCCCCCCCCCCCCCCCCCCCCACTCAATCCGATAAGATAACTTCAAAGGGAAAATTCAATCCATTACAAGAGAGAAGAGGGGGAGAAACATCATAAGATCCAACTATAATAGCAAAGCTCGCGATACATCAAGATTGTGCCATATCAAGAACACGAGAGAGAGAGAGAGAGATCAAACACATAGCTACTGGTACATACCCTCAGCCCCGAGGGTGAACTACTCCCTCCTCGTCATGGAGAGTGCCGGGAGGATGAAGATGGCCACCGGTGAGGGATCCCCCCTCCGGCAGGGTGCCGAAACAGGGTCCCGATTGGTTTTTGGTGGCTACAGAGGCTTGCGGCGGCGGAACTCCCGATCTAGGTTATTTTCTGGAGGTTTGGGCATTTATAGGAGAGGTTGGCGTCGAGAACAAGTCAGGGGGCCCCACGGGAAGTCCACGAGGCACAGGGGCGCGCCCTAGGGGGGTGGGCGCGCCCTCCACCCTCGTGGGGCCCACGGGCCTCCCCTCCAGTAACTCTTCATTCCAGTATTTTTTATATTTTCCAGAAAAATTCTCCATTGATTTTCATCGCATTCCGAGAACTTTTATTTCTACACAAAAACAACACCACGGTAGTTCTGCTGAAAATAGCGTTAGTCCAGGTTAGTTCTAATCAAATCATACCAAAATCATATAAAACTATTGTAAACATGGCATGAATACTTCATAAATTATAGATACGTTGGAGACGTATCAGCATCCCCAAGCTTAATTCCTGCTCATCCTCGAGTAGGTAAATGATAAAAGAAATAATTTATGAAGTGTGAATGCTAGCAAGTGCTTAAGTTTGATCAATGATAGTTTCAATCACTTTTTCTAGCATCATTATATATCATAACAGTAGCTCAACTCATAAAACTTCTCATGATCAAGTAACAAGCTATTCACATGTTAAAGTATAGATCATAAACTTTCTTGAAACTAACAAACCATGCTCTTAGTCATCAAACAATTGCAATTCATCTTATTTTCGGGAAGGGTCTACATAAGAGCTTTGATTCAGCAAACTCCACATACTCAACTATCATTTAATCTTTCACAATTGCTAGCACTCACGTGATATTTATGGGTTCAAAGTTTTAATCGGACACAGAGAAAGATAGGGGCTTATAGTTTCGCCTCCCAACTTTTTACCTCAAGGGTAATGTCAACAATAATACTTTATGAAAACCTACATCCAAGTGGATATATATATATCCGAATCGCTCCAACACAAAGTGCTTGCCAAAGGAAAAAGTGTAAAAAGGAAAGGTGAAAATCACCATGACTCTTGTATAAGGGTAGAAGATAAAAGTAAAACATAGGCCCTTCGCAGAGGGAAGCAGAGGTTGTCATGCGCTTTTATGGTTGGATGCACAAAATCTTAATGCAAAAGAACGTCACTTTATATTGTCGCTTGTGATAAAAGACCTTTATTATGTAGTCCGTCGCTTTTATTTCTTCCCTATCACAAGTTCGTATAAAGATTATTTTCTTTGCACTAATAGATCATACATATTTAAGGAGCAATTTTTTATTGCATGCACCGATGACAACTTACTTGAAGGATCTTACTCAATCCATAGGTAGGTATGGTGGACTGTCATGGCAAAACTGGGTTAAGGAATGTTTGGAAGCACAAGTAGTATCTCTACTTGGTCCAAAGAATTTGGCTAGCATGAGAGGGAAAGGCAAGCTCAACATGTTGGATGATCCAAGACAATATAACGTTTCGGATATAGGAAAACATAACCCATTAAGTTGTCTTCCTTGTCCAACATCAACTTTTTAGCATGTCATATTTTAATGAGTGGTCACAATTACAAAAGATGTCCAAGATAGTATATTTATATGTGAAATCTCCCTTCCTTCAATATTCTTTCATGAATTGTTCAAGTGACCAATTCTGTGTTTGCTAACTTTCAATAAGTTTACTACCTATACTCATTATGTGTGAAGTCATTACTCCCCATGTTATAAGCATATGAAACGTATATAAATTCAGACTTATGATATTCAATTCATTCAACCATTTACTCATAGGATATACGTGAAGCACGTGAGTAAATGACAAACTACTCCAAAAAGATATAAGTGAAGAACACTGAGTAGTCAAAGAATTAACTAGACATGGGAGGATTCTTTTTCTTTCAAGATTTCAGATCCAATGATTTTATTCAAACAGCAAGTAAAATTGAAAATATGCTCCAAGCAAAACACATATGATGTGACGAATAAAAATATAGCTCCGAGTAAGGTATACCGATAGTTTTGAAGACGAAAGAGGGGATGCCTTCCGGAGCATCCCCAAGCTTAGGCGCTTGAGTCTTCCTTGAATATTACCTTGGGGTGCCTTGGGCATCCCCAAGCTTAAGGTCTTTCCACTCCTTATTCTCCTCATATCGATATCTCACCCAAAGCTTAAAAACTTCAATCACACAAAACTTAACGGAACTTCGTGAGATGGGTTAGTATGATAAAGAGTAAACCATTCACTTTGGTACTGTCAAAGACAAGGTTCATAATTGCTCTCACACAATGCCTACTGTACCATATCATTTCTACAATTTATATTGAGAAATATAAGCCATAGAAACTAGAAAACAAGCAAACTATACAATGAAAACAGAATCTGTCAGAAACAGAACAGTCTGTAATGATCTGAACAGCAACCATACTTCTGCTACTCCAAAAATTATGAAATAAATTGTTGGACGTGACGAATTTGTCTATTAATCTTATTCAAAAAGAATCAACTCAAAAGCGCTCTTCTGTAAAAAATGACAGCTAATCTCGTGAGCACAAAGTTTCTGTTTTTTACAGCAAGATCACATTAACTTTCACCCAAGTCTTCCCAAAGGTCTTACTTGGCACTTTATTGAAACAAAAGCTATAAAACATGATTACTACAGTATATTAATCATGTAAACACACAAAAACAGTAAGGGTAAATATTGGGTTGTCTCCCAACAAGCGCTTTTCTTTAATGCCTTTTAGCTAGGCATGATGATTTCAATGATGCTCACATAAAAGGTAAGAATTGAAACATAAAGAGGGCATCATGAAGAATATGACTAGCATATTTAAATCTAACCCACTTCCTATGCCTAGGGATTTTGTGAGCACACAATTTATAGGAACAAGAATCAACTAGCATGGGAAGGCAAAACAAGTATAACTTCAAAACTTTAAGCACATAGAGAGGAAACTTGATATTATTGCAACTCCTACAAGCATGTATTCCTCCCTCATAATAATTTTCAGTAGCATCATGAATGATTTCAAAAATATAACCATCACATAAATCATTCTTTTCATGATCTACAAGCATATAAATTTTACTACTCTCCACATAAGCAAAATTCTTCTCATTCAGAATAGTGGGGGCAAACTCAACAAAATAACTGTCATGTGAGGCATAATCCAATTGAGAATTAAAATCATGATGACAAGTTTCATGGTTAACATTATTCTTTATAGCATACATGTCATCAAAATAATCATCATAGATAGCAACTTTGTTCTCATAATCAATTGGAACCTCTTCCGAAATAGTGGAATCATTACTAACTAAAGTTGACACTCTTCCAAATCCACTTTCATAAATATCACACTAAGATTCAACACCCTCCAAAATAGTGGGATCACTAATTCCTAAAGTTGACACTCTTCCAAACCCACTTTAGATGATAGTATTATTCATACTCCAAAAGATATAAGTGAAGTTCATGGAGCATTCTACAATTAATATAGACTAACCAATATCCAAGCTCAAAATATATAAGTGAAGCACACGAAGCATTCTATAAAACCATACTCAAAAGATTTAAGTGAAGCACGAAGAGCATTCTATAAGATCATCGAAGGGCTATCTCATACTAGCATGGTTCCTAAAAAAGAAAAACACAAAGGACACAAATCATGCGAACAAAACAAAAACCGAGGTATATCGATAATTGTTGAAGAAGAAAGATGGGATGCCAACCGGAGCATCCCCAAGCTTAGATACTTGAGTATCCTAGAAATATTTACTTGGGGTGCCTTGGTATCCCCAATCTTGAACTCTTGCCTCTCTTTATTCTTCTCACATCGGTAACTCCTCGTTCTTCGAACACTTCATCCACACAAAAACTTAACAAAAACTTTGTGAGATCCGTTAGTATAATAAAGAAAATCACTACCTTTAGGTATTGTTGCAAACTCATTCCAATTTCATATTATCACTTTATCTACTGTATTCCAACTTCACCATGGTTCATACCCCCCGATACTACCCATAGATTCATCAAAATAAGCGATCAACACATAGAAAACAGAATCTGTCAAAAACAGGACAGTCTGTAGTAATCTGGAAATGTAGTAAACTTATGTAACTCCAAAAAATTCAAAATAATATGAAAATTTAAAAAATTTGTACAGAAGTAATGTGCAAAAAGTTTCAGACCCATTTGACTTTCCAGTAAAAAATGTAAAATCATGCGCTACAGCCAAAGTTTCTGTTTTTGTACTGCACATAGCAAACAAGCGATCTAATCATCCTAAAACCAAAGCTTGGCACATTATTTTTATAATACAATGGATATACACAAAGGGATAATTATTTTCAGAGAATCTTCCATGAAATTTTTTACATTGTTTCCATGAGCATGAACACAAGTGCTCAAGGTCGACCCTCACTTCTTCAATGCATAACCTTCCAATCACTTCTCTTATTGAAAAACTTTTTAGGCATGAGAGGCAAGTAATTTTTTTTTGTATTTTCATTCTTTTAATTTTTTTGTATGTTTCGCCCACAACTAAACAGAAACAAAAAGGAAAAACAAAATCTACTTAGTGAAGAAAGCAAACAAGCACACACGAGAATATCAACCCCACGCTATTGCTCCCCGGCAACGGCGCCAGAAAAGAGCTTGATGTCTACTACACAAACTTCTTCTTGTAGACGTTGTTGGGCCTCCAAGTGCAGAGGTTTGTAGGACAGTAGCAAATTTCCCTCAAGTGGATGACCTAAGGTTTATCAATCCGTGGGAGGCGTAGGATGAAGATGGTCTCTCTCAAGCAACCCTGCAACCAAATAACAAAGAGTCTCTTGTGTCCCCAACACACCCAATATAATGGTAAATTGTATAGGTGCACTAGTTCGGCGAAGAGATGGTGATACAAGTGCAATATGGATGGTAGATATAGGTTTTTGTAATATGAAAATATAAAAACAGCAAGGTAGCAAGCGATAAAAGTGAGCGTAAACGGTATTGCAATGTAGGAAACAAGGCCTAGGGTTCATACTTTCACTAGTGCAAGTTCTCTCAACAATAATAACATAATTGGATCATATAACTATCCCTCAACAAACAACAAAGAGTCACTCCAAAGTCACGAATAGCGGAGAACAAACGAAGATATTATTGTAGGGTACAAAACCACCTCAAAGTTATTCTTTCTGATCGATCTATTCAAGAGTCCGTAGTAAAATAACACGAAGCTATTCTTTCCGTTCGATCTATCCTAGAGTTCGTACTAGAATAACACCTTAAGACACAAATCAACCAAAACCCTAATGTCACCTAGATACTCCAATGTCACCTCAAGTATCCGTGGGTATGATTATACGATATGCATCACACAATCTCAGATTCATCTATTGAACCAACACAAAGAACTTCAAAGAGTGCCCCAAAGTTTCTACCGGAGAGTCAAGACAAAAACGTGTGCCAACCCCTATGCATAAGTTCACAAGGTCACAGAACCAGCAAGTTGATCACCAAAACATACATCAAGTGAATCACGTGAATATCCCATTGTCACCACAGATAAGCACATGCAAGACATACATCAAGTGTTCTCAAATCCTTAAAGACTCAATCCGATAAGATAACTTCAAAGGGAAAACTCAATCCATTACAAGAGAGAAGAGGGGGAGAAACATCATAAGATCCAACTATAATAGCAAAGCTCGCGATACATCAAGATCGTGCCATATCAAGAACACGAGAGAGAAAGAGAGATCAAACACATAGCTACTGGTACATACCCTCAGCCCCGAGGGTGAACTACTCCCTCCTCATCATGGAGAGCGCCGGGATGATGAATATGGCCACCGGTGAGGGATCCCCCCTCCGGCAGGGTGCCGGAACAGGGTCCCGATTGGTTTTTGGTGGCTACAGAGGCTTGCGGCGGTGGAACTCCCGATCTAGGTTATTTTCTAGAGGTTTGGGCATTTAGAGGAGAGGTTGGCGTCAAGAACAAGTCAGGGGGCCCCATGGGAAGTCCACGAGGCCCAGGGGCGCGCCCTAGGGGGTGGGCGCGCCCTCCACTCTTGTGGGGCCCATGGGCCTCCCCTCCGGTAACTCTTCGTTCCAGTATTTTTTATATTTTCCAGAAAAATTCTCCGTTGATTTTCATCGCATTCCGAGAACTTTTATTTCTGCACAAAAAAAACACCACGGTAGTTCTGCTGAAAACAGCGTCAGTCCGGGTTAGTTCTAATCAAATCGTACCAAAATCATATAAAACTATTGTAAACATGGCATGAATACTTCATAAATTATAGATACGTTGGAGACGTATCAGGATGCTATCCCTAACAATAACTCCGCACTGATGTACAAATTTGTCTTTGGTCCGCTTGGGAGCAATCGGTTGGCCATCTGGAGCGACTTCTCCGATTGTGAACCTTTCATCCTGGCCCAACCTTTTCTTCGGGCCTCGTCTCCTTACAGAAGTTTGGCTCGATCCGGAGTCTAAAAGAAGAAAGAAGCATTAATATATGTACAAACCAAACAATTAATGCATCTAGTCAGCGGAGGCTTAATTAATATATATATATATATGATTATTATGTCTTTGCCACCCGTGGGCATTGCCACCCCTCTGGCTTCCGTCTGATCTGTCTTTGAGATCCGTGTAGCATCTTCTAGGTCTGCCATTGATTAGTCTTCCATTTGTCTAATTGCACTGAAACGAGTTTATAGCACTAAGTATTAACAAGGTTAAATGTTGATACATGTGTATACGCATGAATCTTTTTTGGGGAATCTTTTTTGAGTTCATGGGGAACTTCTTTTAGGAATATAAGTCTTAATCACCAACTAATTTTTGTGTACTATTACAGAAAGTTAGTAAGTTGTACTACTTTTTATACTATTAGGGAATCTTTTTGGTTAAGTATTCATGATCTGATATTTTGATACCCCTAATCTAACACATACTCTACTGGAACCGTATTAGTATGATCATTAGCATGCTTCATTAACTGAATCCCGATGAAGGAATGACGATAGCATAGTGTTTGCACGGATCACGAGGCATGCATTGAACGGGGATAACAGGGGGTGGCACTGCCACCCAGAGGGGTGGCATAGTCCCCGGGTGTTAAAAAATCCACACTAATATATATATATATATATATATGTATATATATATACCTTGCCCGACTTTGCAACAGTTAAGGCTCCAACATTGGCGGAGCCGTCATATCCTCCCTCCTCCATTCGATCGCCAGAGCCGTCATGATCTCCTCCCTCCTCCATTCGATCACCGGAGCCGTCATGATCTCCTCCCTCCTCCATTCGATCACCGGAGCCTTCATCCTCTCTTTCCTCGGCATCGGTGTCGTTGAGAAACAACAAGGGGATATCACCTCCGTCGCGGATTATATCCCCCAACAACTCTTCTTTTTCTAAGTCTTTGTCCATAGTTTCTGCAAATATTACAACATGGTAATATACAAACATGAGAGATGTATTAGTGGCAAACATAGACCTAATCACAACAAGGAATCATATGCATATGAGCAATGGATTAGTGGCAAAAATCATGCAAAGTTGACAAGTTTTATAACAGTCAGTTTCAGACGATCGTCGAGGACTCCTCTGAAGGAAATATGCCCTAGAGGCAATAATAATGTTGCTATTTTATATTTCCTTATTCATGATAAAGGTTTATTATTCATGCTAGAACTGTATTGATTGGAAACTTAAGTACATGTGTGAATACATAAACAAATACCGTGTCCCTAGTAAGCCTCTACTAGACTAGCTCATTGATCAAAGATGGTTAAGGTTTCCTAACCATGGACATGTGTTGTCATTTGATAACGGGACCACATCATTAGGAGAATGATGTGACGGACAAGACCCACCCGTTAGCTTAGCATAATGATTGTTTAGTTTTATTTCTATTGCTTTCTTCATGTCAAATACATTTTCCTTCGACTATGAGATTATGTAACTCCCGGATACCGGAGGAATACCTTGTGTGCTATCCAACATCACAACGTAACTGGGTGATCATAAAGATACTCTACAGGTATCTCCGAAGGTGTTTGTTGAGTTGGCATAGATCGAGATTAGGATTTGTCACTCCGAGTATCGGAGAGGTATCTCTGGGCCCTCTCGGTAATACACATCATAAGCTTGCAAGCAAATGACTAAGGAGTTAGTTACGAGGTGATGTATTATGGAACAAGTAAAGAGACTTGCTGGTAACGAGATTGAACTAGGTATGAAGATACCGATGATCGAATCTCGGGCATGTAACATACCGATGGACAAAGGGAATTACGTATGTTGTCATAACAGTTCGACCGATAAAGATCTTCGTAGAATATGTAGGAGCCAATATGGGCATCCAGGTTCCGCTATTGGTTATTGACCGGAGAGGTGTCTCGGTCATGTCTACATAGTTCTCGAACCCGTAGGGTCCGCACGCTTAACGTTCGATGACGATATAGTATTATATGAGTTATGTGATTTGGTGACCGAATGTTGTTCGGAGTCCCGGATGAGATCACGGACATGACGAGGAGTCTCGAAATGGTTGAGAGGTAAAGATTGATATATAGGACGAGGGTATTCGGACATCGGAAGTGTTTCGGGGGGTACCGGGTACTTATCGGGTCACCGGAAGGGGTTCCGGGCACCCCCACCAAAAGATATGGGCCTTATGGGCCAAGAGGGGAAACGCATGATACATCCATTTTTCATCATGTTTTATTACTGTTATTTATAGTGTTTTTATCCATAATAAAGCTTTTTGGAGTAATTCTAATGCCTTTTCTCTCATAATTTGCAAGGTATACACCAAGAGGGAGAATTCCGGCAGCTGGAAATCTGGACCTGAAAAAGCTAGGTCAGGCCACCTATTCTGCACAACTCCAAACAAGCTGAAACTTCACGGAGATTTTTTATGGAATATTTAAGAATTATTGGAGCCAATAAGTACCAGAGGGGGGCCACCAGGTGGGCACAACCCACCTGGGTGCGCCAGGCAGCCCAGGCGCGCCCTGGTGGGTTGTAGCCCCCTCGGCCCACCTCCGGTGCCCATCTTCTGGTATAAAAGTCATTTTTACCTAGAAAAAATGAGGAGAAGACTTTCGGGGCGGAGCGCCGCCGTCTCGAGGCAGAACTTGGGCATGAGCACTTTTGCCCTCCGGCGGAGCGATTCTGCCGGGGGAACTTCCCTCCCGGAGGGGGAAATCATCGTCATCATCATCACCAACAACTCTCCCATCTTGGGGAGGGCCATCTCATCTCAAACCCTAGTTCATCTCTTATATTCAATCTTGTTACCGGAACTATAGATTGGTGCTAGGGGGTGACTAGTAGTGTTCATTACATCTTGTAGTTGACTACTATATGGTTTATTTGGTGGAAGATTATATGTTCAGATCCATTATGCATATTAATACTCCTCTGATCATGAATTTTTTTATTATTTGTGAGTAGTTACTTTCATTCTTGAGGTCACGGGATAAATCATGTTGCAAGTAATCATGTGAATTTGATATGTGTTCGATATTTTGACGGTATGTATGTTGTGATTCCCTAAGTGGTGTCATGTGAACGTCGACTACATGACACTTCACCATATTTGGGCCTAAGGGAATGCATTGTGGAGTAGTAAATAGATGGTGGGTTGCGAGAGTGACAGAAGCTTAAACCCCAGTTTATGCGCTATTCCGTAAGGGACCGATTGGACCCAAAAGTTTCATGCTATGGTTAGAATTTATTCTTAATACTTTTCTCATTGTTGCAGATGCTTGCGGGAGGGTTAATCATAAGTAGGAGGTTTGTTCAAGTAAGAACAGCACCTAAGCACCGGTCCACCCACATATCAAATTATCAAAGTAGCGAACACGAATTAAACCAACATGATGAAAGTGACTAGATGAAATTCCCGTGTACCCTCAAGAACACTTTGCTTATCATAAGAGACCATTTTGGCCTGTCCTTTGCCTCAAAATGATTGGGCTACCTTGCTACACTTTTTTACTACTATCATTACTTGCTCGTTACAAATTACCTTGCTATCAAACTACTCCGCTACTTACAATTTCAGCACTTGCAGACACTACCTTACTTAAAACCACTTGTCATTTGCTTCTGCTCCTCGTTGGGTTCGACACTCTTACTTATCGAAAAGAGCTACAATTGATCCCCTATACTTGTGGGTCATCAAGGCTATTTTCTGGCACCGTTGCCGGGGAGTGAAGCGCCTTTGGTAAGTGGAATTTGGTAAGGAAACATTTATATAGTGTGCTGAAATTTATTGTCACTTGCTACTATGGAAAACAATCCTTTGAGGGGTTTGTTCGGGGTATCTTCACCTTGTCCAGAACTACAATTAATTGCCCCTCAACCTACTGCACCTACTGAAAATATTGAATATGAAATCCCTTCGGGTATGATAGAACAACTGCTTGCTAATCCTTATGCAGGAGATGGAACCGAACATCCTGATATGCACTTGATATATGTAGAACAAATTTGTGGATGTTCAAGCTTGCAGGTTTACCCGAAGATGAGGTGATGAAAAAGGTTTTCCCTTTATATTTGAAGGGAAAAGCATTGGCATGGTATAGGCTATGCGATGATATTGGATCATGGAATTGGAATCGTTTGAAATTGGAGTTCCACCAAAAAATTTATCCTATGCATCTAGTTCATCGTGATCGGAATTATATAGATAATTTTTGGCCTCGTGAAGGAGAAAGTATTGCTCTAGCTTGGGGGAGGCTTAAGTCAATGTTATATTCATGCCCCAATCATGAGCTCTCAAGAGAAATTATTATTCAGAACTTTTATGCTCGGCTTTCTCGTAATGATCAAACCATGCTGGATACTTCTTGTGCTGGTTCTTTTATGAAGAAAACTATTGAATTTCGGTGGGATCTTTTGGAAAGAATTAAATGCAACTCTGAAGATTGGGAACTCAACGAAGGTAAAGAGTCAGGTATAAAGCTTAAGTATGATTGTGTTAAATCTTTTATGGATACCGATGCTTTTCAAAAGTTTAGCACTAAGTATGGACTTGACTCTGAGATAGTAGCCTCCTTTTGTGAATCATTTGCTACTCATGTTGAACTCCCTAAAGAGAAGTGGTTTAAGTATCACCCACCTATTAAAGATGAAATCAAAGAACCAGTACCAGTTAAAGAAGAAACTATACTCTATAATGTTGATCCAGTTGTTCCTACTGCTTATATTGAGAAACCCCCTTTTCCTATTAGGATAAAGGAACATGCTAAAGTTTCAACTGTGGTTAACAAAAGCTATGTTAGGACACCTAAACCGGATGAACAAATTAGAGTGGAACCTAATGTTGCTATGGTTAAAGATCTCTTGGAAGAAGGTATAGATGGGCATGTTATTTACTTCTGTGCAGAAGCTGCTAGAATTGCTAAACCCGATAAAAGGGATAAACATAGACCAGTTGTTGGCACGCCTGTCATTTCAGTTAAAATAGGAGATCACTGTTATCATGGTTTATGTGACATGGGTGCTAGTGTAAGTGCTATTCCTTACACTTTATATCAAGAAATTAAGAAAGACATAGCACCTGCAGAGATAGAAGACATAGATATTACTATTAAACTTGCCAATAGAGACACCATATCACCTTGTGGGATTGTTAGAGATGTTGAAGTATTGTGTGGGAAAATAAAATACCCTACTGATTTTCTTGTTCTTGGTTCCGCACAAGATGACTTCTGTCCCATTATCTTTGGTAGACCTTTCTTGAACACAGTTAATGCTAAGATAGATTGTAAGAAACAAACTGTCAGTGTTAGCTTTGGTGATGAGTCTCATGAGTTTAATTTTTCCAAGTTTAGTAGAAATCATCATGAAAAAGAATTGCCTAGTAGAGATGAATTAATTGGTCTTGCTTCTATTGCTGTGCCACCTACTGATCCTTTAGAACAATATTTGCTAGACCATGAAAATGATTTACATATGCATGAAAGAAATGAAATAAATAAGATTTTCTTTGAACAACATCCTCTGCTTAAACACAATTTGCCTATCGAAACTCTAGGAGGTCCTTCTCCACCTAAAGGTGATCCTGTGTTTGAATTAAAACAATTGCCAGACACTTTGAAATATGCTTATCTTGATGAAAAGAAAATATATCCTGTTATTATTAGTGCTAACCTTTCAGAACATGAAGAAGAAAGATTATTGAAAGTTCTAAGGAAGCACCGAGCTGCTATTGGATATACTCTTGATGATTTAAAGGGCATTAGTCCCACTCTATGTCAGCACAAAATTAATATGGGACCTGATGCTAAACCAGTTGTTGATCACCAGCATCGGTTAAATCCGATGATGAAAGAGGTGGTAAGAACGGAAATATTAAAACTTCTGGAACCAGGTATAATCTATCCTATAGCTGATAGTAGATGGGTAAGTCATGTTCATTGTGTCCCTAAGAAAGGAGGTATAATTATTGTTCCTAATGATAAGAATGAGCTTATCCCACAAAGAATTGTTACAGGCTATAGAATGGTAATTGATTATAGAAAATTAAATAAAGCAACTAGAAAAGATCATTACCCTTTGCCTTTTATTGATCAAATGCTTGAAAGATTATCTAAGCATACACACTTTTGCTTCCTTGATGGATATTTTGGCTTCTCACAAATACCTGTTTCTCAACCTGATCAGGAAAAGACCACTTTTACTTGTCCTTTTGGAACCTATGCTTATAGACGTATGCCTTTTGGTTTATGTAATGCACCTGCTACCTTTCAAAGATGTATGACTGCTATATTCTCTGACTTTTGTGAAAAGATTGTTGAGGTTTTCATGGATGACTTTTCTGTTTATGGGAAGTCTTTTGATGATTGTTTAAGCAATCTTGATCGAGTTTTGCAGAGATGTGAACAAACAAATCTTGTCTTGAATTGGGAGAAGTGCCACTTTATGGTTAATGAAGGCATTGTCTTGGGTCATAAAATTTCTGAAAGAGGTATTGAAGTGGACCAAGCTAAGGTTGATGCAATTGAGAAAATGCCATGCCCTAAGGACATAAAAGGTATTCGTAGTTTCTTAGGTCATGCTGGTTTCTATAGGAGATTTATCAAAGACTTCTCTAAAATTTCTAGGCCTCTCACTAATCTTTAGCAAAAGGATATTCCTTTTGTTTTTTATGATGATTCTTTAGAAGCTTTTGAAACACTCAAGAAAGCCTTAATCTCTGCACCTATAGTTCAACCACCTGATTGGAACTTGCCTTTTGAGATTATGTGTGATGCTAGTGATTATGCCGTTGGTGCTGTTCTAGGACAAAGGGTTGATAAGAAATTGAATGTTATTCATTATGCTAGTAAAAATCTAGACAGTGCTCAAATAAATTATGCTACTACTGAAAAAGAATTCTTAGCAGTGGTTTTTGCTTGTGATAAGTTTAGACCTTATATTGTTGATTCCAAAGTAACTGTTCACACAGACCATGCTGCTATTAAATATCTTATGGAAAAGAAAGATGCTAAAAGTAGACTTATTCGTTGGGTTCTCTTGTTACAAGAATTTGATTTGCATATTATTGATAGAAAATGAGCTAAGAACCCCGTAGCTGATAACTTATCTAGGCTTGAAAATGTGCTTGATGACCCACTACCTATTGATGATAGTTTTCCTGATGAGCAGTTAGCTGCAATAAATGTTGCTAATAGTACTCCTTGGTATGCTGATGATACGTCTCCGTCGTATCTATAATTTTTGATTGTTCCATGCCAATATTCTACAACTTTTACATACATTTGGCAACTTTTTATACTATTTTTGGGACTAACATATTGATCCAGTGCCCAGTGCCAGTTCCTGTTTGTTGCATGTTTTTTGTTTCGCAGAAAATCCATATCAAACGGAGTCCAAACGGGATAAAAACTGATGGAGATTTTTTTTGGAATATTTATGAATTTTGGGAAGTGGAATCAACACGAGACGATGCCCGAGGGGGGCACGAGGCAGGGGGCGCGCCCCAGGGGGGCAGGTGCGCCCCTGACCCTCGTGGACACCCCGTAAGGCGGTTGGAGCCCTTATTTCGCCGCAAGAAAGCTAATATCTGGATAAAAATTGTGTTCAAATTTCAATCCAATCGGAGTTACGGATCTCTGAGAATATAAGAAACGGTGAAAGGCCAGATCTGGGAGCGCAGAAACAGAGAGAGACAGAGAGACAGATCCAATCTCGGAGGGGCTCTCGCCCCTCCCACGCCATGGAGACCAAGGACCAGAGGGAGAACCCTTCTCCCACCTAGGTAGAAGGCCAAGGAAGAAGGAGAAGGAGGGGGGCTCTCTCCCCCTCGCTTCCTGCCCCCCCCCCCCCCCCCCCCCCCCCCCCCCCCCCCCCCCCCCCCCCCCCCCCCCCCCCCCCCCCCCCCCCCCCCCCCCCCCCCCCCCCCCCCCCCCCCCCCCCCCCCCCCCCCCCCCCCCCCCCCCCCCCCCCCCCCCCCCCCCCCCCCCCCCCCCCCCCCCCCCCCCCCCCCCCCCCCCCCCCCCCCCCCCCCCCCCCCCCCCCCCCCCCCCCCCCCCCCCCCCCCCCCCCCCCCCCCCCCCCCCCCCCCCCCCCCCCCCCCCCCCCCCCCCCCCCCCCCCCCCCCCCCCCCCCCCCCCCCCCCCCCCCCCCCCCCCCCCCCCCCCCCCCCCCCCCCCCCCCCCCCCCCCCCCCCCCCCCCCCCCCCCCCCCCCCCCCCCCCCCCCCCCCCCCCCCCCCCCCCCCCCCCCCCCCCCCCCCCCCCCCCCCCCCCCCCCCCCCCCCCCCCCCCCCCCCCCCCCCCCCCCCCCCCCCCCCCCCCCCCCCCCCCCCCCCCCCCCCCCCCCCCCCCCCCCCCCCCCCCCCCCCCCCCCCCCCCCCCCCCCCCCCCCCCCCCCCCCCCCCCCCCCCCCCCCCCCCCCCCCCCCCCCCCCCCCCCCCCCCCCCCCCCCCCCCCCCCCCCCCCCCCCCCCCCCCCCCCCCCCCCCCCCCCCCCCCCCCCCCCCCCCCCCCCCCCCCCCCCCCCCCCCCCCCCCCCCCCCCCCCCCCCCCCCCCCCCCCCCCCCCCCCCCCCCCCCCCCCCCCCCCCCCCCCCCCCCCCCCCCCCCCCCCCCCCCCCCCCCCCCCCCCCCCCCCCCCCCCCCCCCCCCCCCCCCCCCCCCCCCCCCCCCCCCCCCCCCCCCCCCCCCCCCCCCCCCCCCCCCCCCCCCCCCCCCCCCCCCCCCCCCCCCCCCCCCCCCCCCCCCCCCCCCCCCCCCCCCCCCCCCCCCCCCCCCCCCCCCCCCCCCCCCCCCCCCCCCCCCCCCCCCCCCCCCCCCCCCCCCCCCCCCCCCCCCCCCCCCCCCCCCCCCCCCCCCCCCCCCCCCCCCCCCCCCCCCCCCCCCCCCCCCCCCCCCCCCCCCCCCCCCCCCCCCCCCCCCCCCCCCCCCCCCCCCCCCCCCCCCCCCCCCCCCCCCCCCCCCCCCCCCCCCCCCCCCCCCCCCCCCCCCCCCCCCCCCCCCCCCCCCCCCCCCCCCCCCCCCCCCCCCCCCCCCCCCCCCCCCCCCCCCCCCCCCCCCCCCCCCCCCCCCCCCCCCCCCCCCCCCCCCCCCCCCCCCCCCCCCCCCCCCCCCCCCCCCCCCCCCCCCCCCCCCCCCCCCCCCCCCCCCCCCCCCCCCCCCCCCCCCCCCCCCCCCCCCCCCCCCCAATAGCGTGGGGTGAATATTCTCGTGTGTGCTTGTTTGCTTTATCACTAAGTAGGTTTTATTCTCTGTTCTAAGTTGTTCTCTATCTTTAGTTATGGATATGGAACACGAAATACCAAAAAAATTAGGTGTACTTGCTACTCATGGAGATGGGGAACCTCCTAAAACCCTCGATGCTCATTATGTGAAAGATATTATGTACTACTTTGATAATCCTGAGAAAACCCCATTCAACTTTATAATAGGAGTAACGTTGGATCAACGTGAATACTTTAGGGATTATCGCTTGACTCAAAAAGGGAAACTATTATGGGATCAAATTCATATGTTGCATTGGTATGCTCGGGAACTGTGCTTGAGATATGATTATACTTGTTCCTCTAGGATGAAGGCCCCACACCTTCCCTTTTCATGCGAATTTAATGATAATAAAACCTTAGCTTCTTATGCTAATGGTATATATGATTACTATGATGTGGAACAAATAGAAGAATTCATTGCTTTTATGGGTGCTTATGAAATTGAATCTTTGTTTAAAGAGTGTGAAAATCTTTATGATGCTGTTTACAGACCTGAAAATTTAGCTATACTTAAATATTGCTATGATAATTATAAATACAATTATGATATTGATGAATTTATTGAGAAAGTCTCCGCTGTCCAAGAAGAGACTAATATTTTGCAGGAATCTATGGAAGAAGAAATTGATGAAACTGTGAGCTCATTGGATGAAAAAGATGAGGAGGAGAGCGAAGAACAAAAGGAGGAAGAGCGGATTGATCACCCGTGCCCACCTTCTAATGAGAGTAACTCTTCAACTCATACATTGTTTAATTTCCCTTCGGCTTACCGAAGGATGATTGCTATGATGATTGTTATGATCCCGTTGATTCTCTTGAAATACCCCTTTTTGATGAACTTGATGCTTGCTATGCTTGTGGCCATGATGCCAATATGAATGATGCTTATGGAGATGAACTTGCTATAGTTCCTTATGTTAAACATGAAATTGTTGCTATTGCACCCACACATAATAGTCCTATTATCTTTTTGAATTCTCCAAACTACACTATATCGGAGAAGTTTGCTCTTATTAAGGATTATGTTGATGGGTTGCATTTTACCGTTGCACATGATGATTTTGATAGATATAATATGCATGTGCTTGCAGCTCCAACTTGCAATTATTATGAGATAGGAAGTACATCTCCGCCTCTTTATGTTTCCAACGCGATAGAATTGCAAGAAACTGCTTATACTATGCATTGCCTTTACTTTGTGTGCATGAATTGTTCTTTTATGACATGCCGATGCATAGGAAGAGAGTTAGACTTCGTCATTACATGATATATGTTGCTTTGTGCTCACTACTAAATGCCAAATCATTGTTAATTAAAATTGGCTTTGATATACCTTGGGATCCGGGTGGATCCATTACTTGAGCACTATATGCCTAGCTTAATGGCTTTAAAGAAAGTGCTTCCAGGGAGACAACCCGGAAGTTTTAGAGAGTCATTTATTTCTGTTGTGTGCATTTATAACGTTTAAAAACAAAAAAATAAAGAGGGGAACCCAAAACTTTTTCAAAAAGAAAAGCGAAAGTGAGAAAGACGAGCATTGTTAAAGTGGGAGCTAGCCTTGAACTTTGTTCATGCCCACGGAAACTTTGTGAATCTTGATTACAGAAAATTTTCAACAAAAATAATTATCCCCTTGTCCAATTCCATTGTATAATAAAAATAATGTGCCAAGGTTTGCCTTTAGGATGTTTACAATGCTTGTTGGTTTGTGCTTTGCAGGACAGAAACTTTGGCTGTAATGCACGATTTTACATTTTTTACTGAAACGTCAAACGGTTCTGAAACTTTTTGCACTGTCTTTATATACAAATTTTTTATTTTTCCTAATTTTTGCAGAATTTGGGGGGGGGGGGGGGGGGGGGGGGGGGGGGGGGGGGGGGGGGGGGGGGGGGGGGGGGGGGGGGGGGGGGGGGGGGGGGGGGGGGGGGGGGGGGGGGGGGGGGGGGGGGGGGGGGGGGGGGGGGGGGGGGGGGGGGGGGGGGGGGGGGGGGGGGGGGGGGGGGGGGGGGGGGGGGGGGGGGGGGGGGGGGGGGGGGGGGGGGGGGGGGGGGGGGGGGGGGGGGGGGGGGGGGGGGGGGGGGGGGGGGGGGGGGGGGGGGGGGGGGGGGGGGGGGGGGGGGGGGGGGGGGGGGGGGGGGGGGGGGGGGGGGGGGGGGGGGGGGGGGGGGGGGGGGGGGGGGGGGGGGGGGGGGGGGGGGGGGGGGGGGGGGGGGGGGGGGGGGGGGGGGGGGGGGGGGGGGGGGGGGGGGGGGGGGGGGGGGGGGGGGGGGGGGGGGGGGGGGGGGGGGGGGGGGGGGGGGGGGGGGGGGGGGGGGGGGGGGGGGGGGGGGGGGGGGGGGGGGGGGGGGGGGGGGGGGGGGGGGGGGGGGGGGGGGGGGGGGGGGGGGGGGGGGGGGGGGGGGGGGGGGGGGGGGGGGGGGGGGGGGGGGGGGGGGGGGGGGGGGGGGGGGGGGGGGGGGGGGGGGGGGGGGGGGGGGGGGGGGGGGGGGGGGGGGGGGGGGGGGGGGGGGGGGGGGGGGGGGGGGGGGGGGGGGGGGGGGGGGGGGGGGGGGGGGGGGGGGGGGGGGGGGGGGGGGGGGGGGGGGGGGGGGGGGGGGGGGGGGGGGGGGGGGGGGGGGGGGGGGGGGGGGGGGGGGGGGGGGGGGGGGGGGGGGGGGGGGGGGGGGGGGGGGGGGGGGGGGGGGGGGGGGGGGGGGGGGGGGGGGGGGGGGGGGGGGGGGGGGGGGGGGGGGGGGGGGGGGGGGGGGGGGGGGGGGGGGGGGGGGGGGGGGGGGGGGGGGGGGGGGGGGGGGGGGGGGGGGGGGGGGGGGGGGGGGGGGGGGGGGGGGGGGGGGGGGGGGGGGGGGGGGGGGGGGGGGGGGGGGGGGGGGGGGGGGGGGGGGGGGGGGGGGGGGGGGGGGGGGGGGGGGGGGGGGGGGGGGGGGGGGGGGGGGGGGGGGGGGGGGGGGGGGGGGGGGGGGGGGGGGGGGGGGGGGGGGGGGGGGGGGGGGGGGGGGGGGGGGGGGGGGGGGGGGGGGGGGGGGGGGGGGGGGGGGGGGGGGGGGGGGGGGGGGGGGGGGGGGGGGGGGGGGGGGGGGGGGGGGGGGGGGGGGGGGGGGGGGGGGGGGGGGGGGGGGGGGGGGGGGGGGGGGGGGGGGGGGGGGGGGGGGGGGGGGGGGGGGGGGGGGGGGGGGGGGGGGGGGGGGGGGGGGGGGGGGGGGGGGGGGGGGGGGGGGGGGGGGGGGGGGGGGGGGGGGGGGGGGGGGGGGGGGGGGGGGGGGGGGGGGGGGGGGGGGGGGGGGGGGGGGGGGGGGGGGGGGGGGGGGGGGGGGGGGGGGGGGGGGGGGGGGGGGGGGGGGGGGGGGGGGGGGGGGGGGGGGGGGGGGGGGGGGGGGGGGGGGGGGGGGGGGGGGGGGGGGGGGGGGGGGGGGGGGGGGGGGGGGGGGGGGGGGGGGGGGGGGGGGGGGGGGGGGGGGGGGGGGGGGGGGGGGGGGGGGGGGGGGGGGGGGGGGGGGGGGGGGGGGGGGGGGGGGGGGGGGGGGGGGGGGGGGGGGGGGGGGGGGGGGGGGGGGGGGGGGGGGGGGGGGGGGGGGGGGGGGGGGGGGGGGGGGGGGGGGGGGGGGGGGGGGGGGGGGGGGGGGGGGGGGGGGGGGGGGGGGGGGGGGGGGGGGGGGGGGGGGGGGGGGGGGGGGGGGGGGGGGGGGGGGGGGGGGGGGGGGGGGGGGGGGGGGGGGGGGGGGGGGGGGGGGGGGGGGGGGGGGGGGGGGGGGGGGGGGGGGGGGGGGGGGGGGGGGGGGGGGGGGGGGGGGGGGGGGGGGGGGGGGGGGGGGGGGGGGGGGGGGGGGGGGGGGGGGGGGGGGGGGGGGGGGGGGGGGGGGGGGGGGGGGGGGGGGGGGGGGGGGGGGGGGGGGGGGGGGGGGGGGGGGGGGGGGGGGGGGGGGGGGGGGGGGGGGGGGGGGGGGGGGGGGGGGGGGGGGGGGGGGGGGGGGGGGGGGGGGGGGGGGGGGGGGGGGGGGGGGGGGGGGGGGGGGGGGGGGGGGGGGGGGGGGGGGGGGGGGGGGGGGGGGGGGGGGGGGGGGGGGGGGGGGGGGGGGGGGGGGGGGGGGGGGGGGGGGGGGGGGGGGGGGGGGGGGGGGGGGGGGGGGGGGGGGGGGGGGGGGGGGGGGGGGGGGGGGGGGGGGGGGGGGGGGGGGGGGGGGGGGGGGGGGGGGGGGGGGGGGGGGGGGGGGGGGGGGGGGGGGGGGGGGGGGGGGGGGGGGGGGGGGGGGGGGGGGGGGGGGGGGGGGGGGGGGGGGGGGGGGGGGGGGGGGGGGGGGGGGGGGGGGGGGGGGGGGGGGGGGGGGGGGGGGGGGGGGGGGGGGGGGGGGGGGGGGGGGGGGGGGGGGGGGGGGGGGGGGGGGGGGGGGGGGGGGGGGGGGGGGGGGGGGGGGGGGGGGGGGGGGGGGGGGGGGGGGGGGGGGGGGGGGGGGGGGGGGGGGGGGGGGGGGGGGGGGGGGGGGGGGGGGGGGGGGGGGGGGGGGGGGGGGGGGGGGGGGGGGGGGGGGGGGGGGGGGGGGGGGGGGGGGGGGGGGGGGGGGGGGGGGGGGGGGGGGGGGGGGGGGGGGGGGGGGGGGGGGGGGGGGGGGGGGGGGGGGGGGGGGGGGGGGGGGGGGGGGGGGGGGGGGGGGGGGGGGGGGGGGGGGGGGGGGGGGGGGGGGGGGGGGGGGGGGGGGGGGGGGGGGGGGGGGGGGGGGGGGGGGGGGGGGGGGGGGGGGGGGGGGGGGGGGGGGGGGGGGGGGGGGGGGGGGGGGGGGGGGGGGGGGGGGGGGGGGGGGGGGGGGGGGGGGGGGGGGGGGGGGGGGGGGGGGGGGGGGGGGGGGGGGGGGGGGGGGGGGGGGGGGGGGGGGGGGGGGGGGGGGGGGGGGGGGGGGGGGGGGGGGGGGGGGGGGGGGGGGGGGGGGGGGGGGGGGGGGGGGGGGGGGGGGGGGGGGGGGGGGGGGGGGGGGGGGGGGGGGGGGGGGGGGGGGGGGGGGGGGGGGGGGGGGGGGGGGGGGGGGGGGGGGGGGGGGGGGGGGGGGGGGGGGGGGGGGGGGGGGGGGGGGGGGGGGGGGGGGGGGGGGGGGGGGGGGGGGGGGGGGGGGGGGGGGGGGGGGGGGGGGGGGGGGGGGGGGGGGGGGGGGGGGGGGGGGGGGGGGGGGGGGGGGGGGGGGGGGGGGGGGGGGGGGGGGGGGGGGGGGGGGGGGGGGGGGGGGGGGGGGGGGGGGGGGGGGGGGGGGGGGGGGGGGGGGGGGGGGGGGGGGGGGGGTTCTTTCCGGCACACACCAATCGATATACCTCTCCAGCCAGGCGAACCTACCACAAAAACACGGTTTCCCTCTTCTCTTCTCACCGTCCATGCCCTCCTCTGTCTAATACAGTTCCACGCACGTGCACACTCCCACCCCTCTTTTCATCGATCTCATACTCGCACACTCCTCCCCCCTCGATATAGTCGGCCTCTCACACCACCTCCTAGCCGCATCCCTCTCACTCTATCCATCTCTTCGGGCCTTATTTGCTTCTAACACATGCATGCATGTATACCTACCGATCTCCCTACATATAGCTAGGTCGACTATAACTCTTTTTCCCCATGCACCGATCGACGTACCTGATCACTAGTTATGTCTCTCCCTTTCTTCGACACATGACGATTGATCTTCCTATATAGTTACGTCTGCTTACCATAGCCATATCGCCCCCCTCACCATCCTTGCATGTCTCCTGACCCGTCTCTCACACGCACGTGCACAGACAGGCACGCATCCCCTCTCTTATTGATATTGCAGTCGTACCCTCCGTTTGTCTAGCATGCCTCTCACGCCATTTGTGAGAAGCAACTCGACCAGCAACCCTCCGACACTCTAGCTTTGTCTCTCTTCGAACCTTATTCATCGATCTCCCTCAATACATAGCTAGGTCTCTCCCCCCCCCCCCCCCCCCCCCCCCCCCCCCCCCCCCCCCCCCCCCCCCCCCCCCCCCCCCCCCCCCCCCCCCCCCCCCCCCCCCCCCCCCCCCCCCCCCCCCCCCCCCCCCCCCCCCCCCCCCCCCCCCCCCCCCCCCCCCCCCCCCCCCCCCCCCCCCCCCCCCCCCCCCCCCCCCCCCCCCCCCCCCCCCCCCCCCCCCCCCCCCCCCCCCCCCCCCCCCCCCCCCCCCCCCCCCCCCCCCCCCCCCCCCCCCCCCCCCCCCCCCCCCCCCCCCCCCCCCCCCCCCCCCCCCCCCCCCCCCCCCCCCCCCCCCCCCCCCCCCCCCCCCCCCCCCCCCCCCCCCCCCCCCCCCCCCCCCCCCCCCCCCCCCCCCCCCCCCCCCCCCCCCCCCCCCCCCCCCCCCCCCCCCCCCCCCCCCCCCCCCCCCCCCCCCCCCCCCCCCCCCCCCCCCCCCCCCCCCCCCCCCCCCCCCCCCCCCCCCCCCCCCCCCCCCCCCCCCCCCCCCCCCCCCCCCCCCCCCCCCCCCCCCCCCCCCCCCCCCCCCCCCCCCCCCCCCCCCCCCCCCCCCCCCCCCCCCCCCCCCCCCCCCCCCCCCCCCCCCCCCCCCCCCCCCCCCCCCCCCCCCCCCCCCCCCCCCCCCCCCCCCCCCCCCCCCCCCCCCCCCCCCCCCCCCCCCCCCCCCCCCCCCCCCCCCCCCCCCCCCCCCCCCCCCCCCCCCCCCCCCCCCCCCCCCCCCCCCCCCCCCCCCCCCCCCCCCCCCCCCCCCCCCCCCCCCCCCCCCCCCCCCCCCCCCCCCCCCCCCCCCCCCCCCCCCCCCCCCCCCCCCCCCCCCCCCCCCCCCCCCCCCCCCCCCCCCCCCCCCCCCCCCCCCCCCCCCCCCCCCCCCCCCCCCCCCCCCCCCCCCCCCCCCCCCCCCCCCCCCCCCCCCCCCCCCCCCCCCCCCCCCCCCCCCCCCCCCCCCCCCCCCCCCCCCCCCCCCCCCCCCCCCCCCCCCCCCCCCCCCCCCCCCCCCCCCCCCCCCCCCCCCCCCCCCCCCCCCCCCCCCCCCCCCCCCCCCCCCCCCCCCCCCCCCCCCCCCCCCCCCCCCCCCCCCCCCCCCCCCCCCCCCCCCCCCCCCCCCCCCCCCCCCCCCCCCCCCCCCCCCCCCCCCCCCCCCCCCCCCCCCCCCCCCCCCCCCCCCCCCCCCCCCCCCCCCCCCCCCCCCCCCCCCCCCCCCCCCCCCCCCCCCCCCCCCCCCCCCCCCCCCCCCCCCCCCCCCCCCCCCCCCCCCCCCCCCCCCCCCCCCCCCCCCCCCCCCCCCCCCCCCCCCCCCCCCCCCCCCCCCCCCCCCCCCCCCCCCCCCCCCCCCCCCCCCCCCCCCCCCCCCCCCCCCCCCCCCCCCCCCCCCCCCCCCCCCCCCCCCCCCCCCCCCCCCCCCCCCCCCCCCCCCCCCCCCCCCCCCCCCCCCCCCCCCCCCCCCCCCCCCCCCCCCCCCCCCCCCCCCCCCCCCCCCCCCCCCCCCCCCCCCCCCCCCCCCCCCCCCCCCCCCCCCCCCCCCCCCCCCCCCCCCCCCCCCCCCCCCCCCCCCCCCCCCCCCCCCCCCCCCCCCCCCCCCCCCCCCCCCCCCCCCCCCCCCCCCCCCCCCCCCCCCCCCCCCCCCCCCCCCCCCCCCCCCCCCCCCCCCCCCCCCCCCCCCCCCCCCCCCCCCCCCCCCCCCCCCCCCCCCCCCCCCCCCCCCCCCCCCCCCCCCCCCCCCCCCCCCCCCCCCCCCCCCCCCCCCCCCCCCCCCCCCCCCCCCCCCCCCCCCCCCCCCCCCCCCCCCCCCCCCCCCCCCCCCCCCCCCCCCCCCCCCCCCCCCCCCCCCCCCCCCCCCCCCCCCCCCCCCCCCCCCCCCCCCCCCCCCCCCCCCCCCCCCCCCCCCCCCCCCCCCCCCCCCCCCCCCCCCCCCCCCCCCCCCCCCCCCCCCCCCCCCCCCCCCCCCCCCCCCCCCCCCCCCCCCCCCCCCCCCCCCCCCCCCCCCCCCCCCCCCCCCCCCCCCCCCCCCCCCCCCCCCCCCCCCCCCCCCCCCCCCCCCCCCCCCCCCCCCCCCCCCCCCCCCCCCCCCCCCCCCCCCCCCCCCCCCCCCCCCCCCCCCCCCCCCCCCCCCCCCCCCCCCCCCCCCCCCCCCCCCCCCCCCCCCCCCCCCCCCCCCCCCCCCCCCCCCCCCCCCCCCCCCCCCCCCCCCCCCCCCCCCCCCCCCCCCCCCCCCCCCCCCCCCCCCCCCCCCCCCCCCCCCCCCCCCCCCCCCCCCCCCCCCCCCCCCCCCCCCCCCCCCCCCCCCCCCCCCCCCCCCCCCCCCCCCCCCCCCCCCCCCCCCCCCCCCCCCCCCCCCCCCCCCCCCCCCCCCCCCCCCCCCCCCCCCCCCCCCCCCCCCCCCCCCCCCCCCCCCCCCCCCCCCCCCCCCCCCCCCCCCCCCCCCCCCCCCCCCCCCCCCCCCCCCCCCCCCCCCCCCCCCCCCCCCCCCCCCCCCCCCCCCCCCCCCCCCCCCCCCCCCCCCCCCCCCCCCCCCCCCCCCCCCCCCCCCCCCCCCCCCCCCCCCCCCCCCCCCCCCCCCCCCCCCCCCCCCCCCCCCCCCCCCCCCCCCCCCCCCCCCCCCCCCCCCCCCCCCCCCCCCCCCCCCCCCCCCCCCCCCCCCCCCCCCCCCCCCCCCCCCCCCCCCCCCCCCCCCCCCCCCCCCCCCCCCCCCCCCCCCCCCCCCCCCCCCCCCCCCCCCCCCCCCCCCCCCCCCCCCCCCCCCCCCCCCCCCCCCCCCCCCCCCCCCCCCCCCCCCCCCCCCCCCCCCCCCCCCCCCCCCCCCCCCCCCCCCCCCCCCCCCCCCCCCCCCCCCCCCCCCCCCCCCCCCCCCCCCCCCCCCCCCCCCCCCCCCCCCCCCCCCCCCCCCCCCCCCCCCCCCCCCCCCCCCCCCCCCCCCCCCCCCCCCCCCCCCCCCCCCCCCCCCCCCCCCCCCCCCCCCCCCCCCCCCCCCCCCCCCCCCCCCCCCCCCCCCCCCCCCCCCCCCCCCCCCCCCCCCCCCCCCCCCCCCCCCCCCCCCCCCCCCCCCCCCCCCCCCCCCCCCCCCCCCCCCCCCCCCCCCCCCCCCCCCCCCCCCGGACAAGCGCGTCCCTAAGTCATGGTTCCCCCCCTCCCATCACCTCCTTTTCGCCATTCGAAAACCCAGGCCGCCATAACCTCTCTGCTCCAGCCGTGAAACCCCACCATCCGCTGTTCGCCACCCCACCGCGGCCTAGCCGGAGCCGGTTCCCCGACGGCATCGTCCACCGCAATAGCTCAACGTCCCTTATCCACCGCCCCGGATGAGGATCCGTCATCGATCTCGTCGTCCCACCGGTTCAGCCGCCCTGTCCTCCACCTCCAAGGAGCTGCTTCGATGATCGCCTCGTCTATCACGGCTGCTCCATCCCCACAGCGCCGCCTTAACCTGCTCCACCGGAACCGCAACATCCTCATCGACCCCTCGGACGAAGCCGAGGCCTACTCGGCACCACCAAAGAGGTTGTACACTCATCGCATCGCACCTTCTCCTTAACTTGACCTCCCGGCACCGCCGGTGCTCGATCCTGCTCCCCCATGGCGCGGCTACCTCGTAGTTCATGCCACCGGCGACATCTCCACGGCGGCTCTCCCCCAGTGCGAGGC
>JAAAWM010010780.1:0-50956 GCA_036873465.1 Thinopyrum obtusiflorum | reverse complement strand
TTGATCCAGTTGAGGACAAGGGAGAGTTCCGTCAGCATGACGGCGTGGCGACGGTGATGATGAAGTTACCGGCGCAGGGCTTCGCCTAAGCATTACGACGATATGACCGAGGTGTTAACTGTGGAGGGGGGCGCCGCACACGGCTAGGAACAATTGATGTGTGTTCTAGGGGTGCCCTCCCCATGTATATAAAGGAGGTAGAGAGAGGGAGGCAGCCTAGGGCGCGCCCAAGTAGGAGGAATCCTACTTGGGCCCCTAGTCCAATTCGGCCCCTCCTCTACCATATTTGGACAAGGGGGAAAGGAAGGAGGGGGGAGGGGAAGGAAGTAGGAGTCCTACTTCATACTTTCCTTTTCCTCCTCTCCTTTCCCATTCTCCCCACGTGACTGGCCCTATAGGGGGCGCACCAGCCCCTTGTGGGCTGGTGTGTTCCCTTACTTGGCCCATTAAGCCCATATCTTTGCCGGGGGTTGCCCGGAACCCCTTCCGGTTGTTGGGGAACGCAGTATTTCAAAAAAATTCCTACGATCACGCAAGATCTATCTAGTAGATGCATAGCAACGAGCGGGGAGAGTGTGTCCACGTATCCTCGTAGACCGAAAGCGGAAGCATTAAGTAACGCGGTTGATGTAGTCGAACGTCTTCGTGATCCAACCGATCAAGTACCGAACGCACGGCACCTCCGTGATCTGCACACGTTCAGCTCGATGATGTCCCTCGTACTCTTGATCCAGCTGAGGCCGAGGGAGAGTTTCGTCAGCACGATGCGTGATGACGGTGATGATGAAGTTATCGACGCAGGGCTTCACCTAAGCACTACAACAATATGACCGAGGTGGAAATCTGTGGAGGGGTCACCGCACACGGCTAAGACAACGGTCAACTTGTGTGTCTATGGGGTGCCCCCCTCCCCCGCATATAAAAGGAGTGGAGGAGGGGAGGGCCGGCCCTCTCTATGGCGCGCCCCAAGGGGGATTCCTACTCCTAGTAGGAGTAGGGTTCCCCCCCCCCCCCCCCCCCCCCCCCCCCCCCCCCCCCCCCCAATTCGGATTGGGCTTGGGGGGCGCGCGCCTCCCACTTGGCCGCCTCCTCCTCTCTCCCACCATGGCCCATTAAGGCCCATTAACTCCCCGGGGGGTTCCGGCAACCCCTCGGTACTCCGGAAAATGCCCGAACTCATCCGAAACCTTTCCGGTGTCCAAACATAGCTTTACAATATATCAATCTTTATGTCTCGACCATTTTGAGACTCCTCGTCATTTCTGTGATCACATCCGGGACTCCAAACTACCTTCGGTACATCAAAACACATAAACTCATAATTCCGATGGTCATCGAACGTTAAGCGTGCGGACCCTACGGGTTCGAGAACTATGTAGACATGACCGAGACTCATCTCCGGTCAATAACCAATAGCGGAACCTGGATGCTAATATTGGTTCCAACATATTCTACGAAGATCTTTATCGGTCAAACCGCACAACAACATACGTTGTTCCCTTTGTCATCGGTATGTTACTTGCCCGAGATTCGATCGTCGGTATCATCATACCTTGTTCAATCTCGTTACCGGCAACTCTCTTTACTCGTTCCGTACTGCATCATCCCACAACTAATTCATTAGTCACATTGCTTGCAAGGCTTATAGTGATGTGCATTACCGAGAGGGCCCAGAAATACCTCTCCGACAATCAGAGTGACAAATCCTAATCTCGATCTATGCCAACTCAACAAACACCATCGGAGACACCTATAGAGCATATTTATAATCACCCAGTTACGTTGTGACGTTTGATAGCACACTAAGTGTTCCTACGGTATTCGGGAGTTGCTTAATCTCATAGTCATAGGAACATGTATAAGTCATGAAGAAAGCAATAGCAACAAACTAAACGATCATCATGCCAAGCTAACGGATGGGTCTTGTCAATCACATCATTCTTTAATGATGTGATCCCATTAATCAAATGACAACTGATGTCTATGGCCAGGAAACTTAACCATCTTTGATTAGCGAGCTAGTCATGTAGAGGCATACTACTGACACTCTGTTTGTCTATGTATTCACACATGTACTAAGTTTCCGGTTAATACAATTCTAGCATGAATAATAAACATTTATCATGATATAAGGAAATATAAATAACAACTTTATTATTGCCTATAGGGCATATTTCCTTCAGTCTCCCACTTGCACTAGAGTCAATAATCTAGATTACACAATAATGATTCTAACACCCATGGAGTCTTGGTGCTGATCATGTTTTGCTCGTGAGAGAGGCTTAGTCAACGGGTCTGCAACTTTCAGATCCATATGTATCTTGCAAATCTCTATGTCTCCCTCCTTGACTTGATCATGGATGGAATTGAAGTGTCTCTTGATGTGCTTGGTTCTCTTGTGAAATCTGGATTCCTTTGCCAAGGCAATTGCACCAGCATTGTCACAAAAGATTTTCATTGGACCCGATGCAGTAGGTATGACACCTAGATCGGATATGAACTCCTTCATCCAGACTCCTTCATTTGCTGCTTCCGCAACAGCTATGTACTCCGCTTCACACGTAGATCCCACCGCAACGCTTTGCTTAGAACTGCACCAACTGACAGCTCCACCATTCAATATAAATACGTATCCAGTTTGTGACTTAGAGTCACCCGGATCAGTGTCAAAACTTGCATCGACGTAACCATTTACGATGAGCTCTTTGTCACCTCCATAAACGAGAAACATATCCTTAGTCCTTTTCAGGTATTTCAGGATGTTCTTGACCGCTGTCCAGTGATCCACTCCTGGATTACTTTGGTACCTCCCCGCTAAACTAATAGCAAGGCACACATCAGGTCTGGTACACAACATTGCATACATGATAGAACCTATGGCTGAAGCATAGGGAATGGCTTTCATTTTCTCTCTATCTTCTGCAGTGGTCGGGCATTGAGTCTGACTCAATTTCACACCTTGTAACATAGGCAAGAAACCTTTCTTTGCTTGATCCATTTTGAACTTCTTCAAAACTTTATCAAGGTATGTGCTTTGCGAAAGTCCAATTAAGCGTCTTGATATATCTCTATAGATCTTGATGCCCAATATATAAGCAGCTTCACCGAGGTATTTCATTGAAAAACTCTTGTTCAAGTATCCTTTTATGCTATCTAGAAATTCTACATCATTTCCAATCAACAATATGTCATCCACATATAAGATTAGAAATGCTACAGAGCTCCCACTCACTTTCTTGTAAATACAGGCTTCTCCAAAAGTCTGCATAAAACCATATGCTTTGATCACACTATCAAAACGTTTATTCCAACTCCGAGATGCTTGCACCAGTACATAAATGGATCGCTGCAGCTTGCACACTTTGTTAGCATCCTTTGGATCGATAAAACCTTCCGGTTGCATCATATACAACTCTTCTTCCAGAAATCCATTCAGGAATGCAGTTTTTACATCCATTTGCTGAATTTCATAATCATAAAATGCGGTAATTGCTAACATGATTCGGACGGACTTAAGCATCGCTACGGATGAGAAGGTCTCATCGTAGCCCCCCCCCCCCCCCCCCCCCCCCCCCCCCCCCCCCCCCCCCCCCCCCCCCCCCCCCCCCCCCCCCCCCCCCCCCCCCCCCCCCCCCCCCCCCCCCCCCCCCCCCCCCCCCCCCCCCCCCCCCCCCCCCCCCCCCCCCCCCCCCCCCCCCCCCCCCCCCCCCCCCCCCCCCCCCCCCCCCCCCCCCCCCCCCCCCCCCCCCCCCCCCCCCCCCCCCCCCCCCCCCCCCCCCCCCCCCCCCCCCCCCCCCCCCCCCCCCCCCCCCCCCCCCCCCCCCCCCCCCCCCCCCCCCCCCCCCCCCCCCCCCCCCCCCCCCCCCCCCCCCCCCCCCCCCCCCCCCCCCCCCCCCCCCCCCCCCCCCCCCCCCCCCCCCCCCCCCCCCCCCCCCCCCCCCCCCCCCCCCCCCCCCCCCCCCCCCCCCCCCCCCCCCCCCCCCCCCCCCCCCCCCCCCCCCCCCCCCCCCCCCCCCCCCCCCCCCCCCCCCCCCCCCCCCCCCCCCCCCCCCCCCCCCCCCCCCCCCCCCCCCCCCCCCCCCCCCCCCCCCCCCCCCCCCCCCCCCCCCCCCCCCCCCCCCCCCCCCCCCCCCCCCCCCCCCCCCCCCCCCCCCCCCCCCCCCCCCCCCCCCCCCCCCCCCCCCCCCCCCCCCCCCCCCCCCCCCCCCCCCCCCCCCCCCCCCCCCCCCCCCCCCCCCCCCCCCCCCCCCCCCCCCCCCCCCCCCCCCCCCCCCCCCCCCCCCCCCCCCCCCCCCCCCCCCCCCCCCCCCCCCCCCCCCCCCCCCCCCCCCCCCCCCCCCCCCCCCCCCCCCCCCCCCCCCCCCCCCCCCCCCCCCCCCCCCCCCCCCCCCCCCCCCCCCCCCCCCCCCCCCCCCCCCCCCCCCCCCCCCCCCCCCCCCCCCCCCCCCCCCCCCCCCCCCCCCCCCCCCCCCCCCCCCCCCCCCCCCCCCCCCCCCCCCCCCCCCCCCCCCCCCCCCCCCCCCCCCCCCCCCCCCCCCCCCCCCCCCCCCCCCCCCCCCCCCCCCCCCCCCCCCCCCCCCCCCCCCCCCCCCCCCCCCCCCCCCCCCCCCCCCCCCCCCCCCCCCCCCCCCCCCCCCCCCCCCCCCCCCCCCCCCCCCCCCCCCCCCCCCCCCCCCCCCCCCCCCCCCCCCCCCCCCCCCCCCCCCCCCCCCCCCCCCCCCCCCCCCCCCCCCCCCCCCCCCCCCCCCCCCCCCCCCCCCCCCCCCCCCCCCCCCCCCCCCCCCCCCCCCCCCCCCCCCCCCCCCCCCCCCCCCCCCCCCCCCCCCCCCCCCCCCCCCCCCCCCCCCCCCCCCCCCCCCCCCCCCCCCCCCCCCCCCCCCCCCCCCCCCCCCCCCCCCCCCCCCCCCCCCCCCCCCCCCCCCCCCCCCCCCCCCCCCCCCCCCCCCCCCCCCCCCCCCCCCCCCCCCCCCCCCCCCCCCCCCCCCCCCCCCCCCCCCCCCCCCCCCCCCCCCCCCCCCCCCCCCCCCCCCCCCCCCCCCCCCCCCCCCCCCCCCCCCCCCCCCCCCCCCCCCCCCCCCCCCCCCCCCCCCCCCCCCCCCCCCCCCCCCCCCCCCCCCCCCCCCCCCCCCCCCCCCCCCCCCCCCCCCCCCCCCCCCCCCCCCCCCCCCCCCCCCCCCCCCCCCCCCCCCCCCCCCCCCCCCCCCCCCCCCCCCCCCCCCCCCCCCCCCCCCCCCCCCCCCCCCCCCCCCCCCCCCCCCCCCCCCCCCCCCCCCCCCCCCCCCCCCCCCCCCCCCCCCCCCCCCCCCCCCCCCCCCCCCCCCCCCCCCCCCCCCCCCCCCCCCCCCCCCCCCCCCCCCCCCCCCCCCCCCCCCCCCCCCCCCCCCCCCCCCCCCCCCCCCCCCCCCCCCCCCCCCCCCCCCCCCCCCCCCCCCCCCCCCCCCCCCCCCCCCCCCCCCCCCCCCCCCCCCCCCCCCCCCCCCCCCCCCCCCCCCCCCCCCCCCCCCCCCCCCCCCCCCCCCCCCCCCCCCCCCCCCCCCCCCCCCCCCCCCCCCCCCCCCCCCCCCCCCCCCCCCCCCCCCCCCCCCCCCCCCCCCCCCCCCCCCCCCCCCCCCCCCCCCCCCCCCCCCCCCCCCCCCCCCCCCCCCCCCCCCCCCCCCCCCCCCCCCCCCCCCCCCCCCCCCCCCCCCCCCCCCCCCCCCCCCCCCCCCCCCCCCCCCCCCCCCCCCCCCCCCCCCCCCCCCCCCCCCCCCCCCCCCCCCCCCCCCCCCCCCCCCCCCCCCCCCCCCCCCCCCCCCCCCCCCCCCCCCCCCCCCCCCCCCCCCCCCCCCCCCCCCCCCCCCCCCCCCCCCCCCCCCCCCCCCCCCCCCCCCCCCCCCCCCCCCCCCCCCCCCCCCCCCCCCCCCCCCCCCCCCCCCCCCCCCCCCCCCCCCCCCCCCCCCCCCCCCCCCCCCCCCCCCCCCCCCCCCCCCCCCCCCCCCCCCCCCCCCCCCCCCCCCCCCCCCCCCCCCCCCCCCCCCCCCCCCCCCCCCCCCCCCCCCCCCCCCCCCCCCCCCCCCCCCCCCCCCCCCCCCCCCCCCCCCCCCCCCCCCCCCCCCCCCCCCCCCCCCCCCCCCCCCCCCCCCCCCCCCCCCCCCCCCCCCCCCCCCCCCCCCCCCCCCCCCCCCCCCCCCCCCCCCCCCCCCCCCCCCCCCCCCCCCCCCCCCCCCCCCCCCCCCCCCCCCCCCCCCCCCCCCCCCCCCCCCCCCCCCCCCCCCCCCCCCCCCCCCCCCCCCCCCCCCCCCCCCCCCCCCCCCCCCCCCCCCCCCCCCCCCCCCCCCCCCCCCCCCCCCCCCCCCCCCCCCCCCCCCCCCCCCCCCCCCCCCCCCCCCCCCCCCCCCCCCCCCCCCCCCCCCCCCCCCCCCCCCCCCCCCCCCCCCCCCCCCCCCCCCCCCCCCCCCCCCCCCCCCCCCCCCCCCCCCCCCCCCCCCCCCCCCCCCCCCCCCCCCCCCCCCCCCCCCCCCCCCCCCCCCCCCCCCCCCCCCCCCCCCCCCCCCCCCCCCCCCCCCCCCCCCCCCCCCCCCCCCCCCCCCCCCCCCCCCCCCCCCCCCCCCCCCCCCCCCCCCCCCCCCCCCCCCCCCCCCCCCCCCCCCCCCCCCCCCCCCCCCCCCCCCCCCCCCCCCCCCCCCCCCCCCCCCCCCCCCCCCCCCCCCCCCCCCCCCCCCCCCCCCCCCCCCCCCCCCCCCCCCCCCCCCCCCCCCCCCCCCCCCCCCCCCCCCCCCCCCCCCCCCCCCCCCCCCCCCCCCCCCCCCCCCCCCCCCCCCCCCCCCCCCCCCCCCCCCCCCCCCCCCCCCCCCCCCCCCCCCCCCCCCCCCCCCCCCCCCCCCCCCCCCCCCCCCCCCCCCCCCCCCCCCCCCCCCCCCCCCCCCCCCCCCCCCCCCCCCCCCCCCCCCCCCCCCCCCCCCCCCCCCCCCCCCCCCCCCCCCCCCCCCCCCCCCCCCCCCCCCCCCCCCCCCCCCCCCCCCCCCCCCCCCCCCCCCCCCCCCCCCCCCCCCCCCCCCCCCCCCCCCCCCCCCCCCCCCCCCCCCCCCCCCCCCCCCCCCCCCCCCCCCCCCCCCCCCCCCCCCCCCCCCCCCCACGTGTGCTGAACGCGGAGGTGCCGTACGTTCGGTACTGAGGATCGGTCGATCATGAAGACGTACGACTACATCAACCGCGTTGTCATAACGCTTCCGCTTAACGGTCTACAAGGGTATGTGGACAACACTCTCCCCTCTCGTTGCTATGCATCACCACGATCTTGCGTGTGCGTAGGATTTTTTTTGAAATTACTACGTTCCCCAACATTGGCATCCGAGCCTGGTTTTATGCGTAGATGTTATATGCACGAGTAGAACACAAGTGAGTTGTGGGCGATACAAGTCATACTGCTTACCAGCATGTCATACTTTGGTTCAGCAGTATTGTTGGATGAAGCGGCCCGAACCGACATTACGCGTACGCTTACGCGAGACTGGTTCTACCAATGTGCTTTGCACATAGGTGGCTGGTGGGTGTCAGTTTCTCCAACTTTAGTTGAACCGAGTGTGGCTACGCCCGGTCCTTGAGAAGGTTAAAACAGCACTAACTTGATGAACTATCGTTGTGGTTTTGCTGCGTAGGTAAGAACGGTTCTTGCTCAGCCCGTAGCGGCCACGTAAAACTTGCAACAACAAAGTAGAGGACGTCTAACTTGTTTTTGCAGGGCATGTTGTGATGTGATATGGTCAAGGCATGATGCGATATTTTATTGTATGAGATGATCATGTTTTGTAACCGAGTTATCGGCAACTGGCAGGAGCCATATGGTTGTCGCTTTATTGTATGCAATGCAATCGCCCTGTAATTGCTTTACTTTATCACTAAGCGGTAGCAATAGTCATAGAAGCAATAGTTGGCGAGACGACAACGATGCTACGATGGAGATCAAGGTGTCGCGCCGGTGACGACGGTGATCATGACGGTGCTTCGGAGATGGAGATCACAAGCACAAGATGATGATGGCCATATCATATCACTTATATTGATTGCATGTGATGTTTATCTTTTATGCATCTTATTTTGCTTTGATTGACGGCAGCATTATAAGATGATCTCTCACTAAATTTCAAGATAAAAGTGTTCTCCCTGAGTATGCACCGTTGCCAAAGTTCGTCGTGCCGAGACACCACGTGATGATCGGGTGTGATAATCTCTACATTCATCTACAACGGGTGCAAGCCAGTTTTGCACACGTAGAATACTCGGGTTAAACTTGACGAGCCTAGCATATACAGATATGGCCTCGGAACACTGAGACCAAAAGGTTGAGCGTGAATCATATAGTAGATATGATCAACATAGTGATGTTCACCATTGAAAACTACTCCATCTCAGGTGATGATCGGACATGGTTTAGTTGATTTGGATCACGTGATCACTTAGATGATTAGAGGGATGTCTATCTAAGTGGGAGTTCTTAAGTAATATGATTAATTGAACTTAAATTTATCATGAACTTAGTACCTGTTAGTATTTTGCTTGTCTATGTTGATTGTAGATAGATGGCCCGTGATGTTGTTCCGTTGAATTTTAATGCATTCCTTGAGAAAGCAAAGTTGAAAGATGATGGTAGCAATTACACGGACTGGGTCCGTAACTTGAGGATTATCCTCATTGCTGCACAGAAGAATTACATCCTGAAAGCACCTCTTAGTGCCAGGCCTGCTGCAGATGCCACTGATGACGTTAAGAACGTCTGGCAAAGCAAAGCTGATGACTACTCGATAGTTCAGTGTGCCATGCTTTACGGCTTAGAACCGGGACTTCAACGACATTTTGAACGCCATGGAGCATATGAGATGTTCCAGGAGTTGAAGTTAATATTTCAAGCAAATGCCCGGATTGAGAGATATGAAGTCTCCAATAAGTTCTACAGCTGCAAGATGGAGGAGAATAGTTCTGTCAGTGAACATATACTCAAAATGTCTGGGTATAACAATCACTTGATTCAACTGGGAGTTAATCTTCCGGATGATAGTGTCATTGACAGAATTCTTCAATCACTGCCACCAAGCTACAAGAGCTTCATGATGAACTATAATATGCAAGGGATGGATAAGACAATTCCCGAGCTCTTCGCAATGCTAAAGGCTGCGGAGGTAGAAATCAAGAAGGAGCATCAAGTGTTGATGGTCAACAAGACCACTAGTTTCAAGAAGAAGGGCAAAGGGAAGAAGAAGGGGAACTTCAAGAAGAACAGCAAACAAGTTGCTGCTCAAGAGAAGAAACCCAAGTCTGGACCTAAGCCTGAGACTGAGTGCTTCTACTGCAAGCAAACTGGTCACTGGAAGCGGAACTGCCCCAAGTATTTGGCGGATAACAAGGATGGCAAGGTGAACAAAGGTATATGTGATATACATGTTATTGATGTGTACCTTACTAGAGCTCGCAGTAGCACCTGGGTATTTGATACTGGTTCTGTTGCTAATATTTGCAACTTGAAACAGGGACTATGGATTAAGCGAAGACTGGCTAAGGACGAGGTGACGATGCGCGTGGGAAATGGTTCCAAAGTCGATGTGATTGCCGTCGGCACGCAACCTCTACATCTACCTTCGGGATTAGTTTTAGACCTAAATAATTGTTATTTTGTGCCAGCGTTAAGCATGAACATTATATCTGGATCTTGTTTGATGCGAGACGGTTATTCATTTAAATAGGAGAATAATGGTTGTTCTATTTATATGAGTAATATCTTTTATGGTCATGCACCCTTGAAGAGTGGTCTATTTTTGTTGAATCTCGATAGTAGTGATACACATATTCATAATGTCGAAGCCAAAAGATGCAGAGTTGATAATGATAGTGCAACTTATTTGTGGCACTGCCGTTTGGGTCATATTGGTGTAAAGCGCATGAAGAAACTCCATACTGATGGACTTTTGGAATCACTTGAGTATGAATCACTTGGTACTTGCGAACCATGCCTTATGGGCAAGATGACTAAGACGTCGTTCTCCGGAACAATGGAGCGAGCAACAGATTTGTTGGACATCATACATACTGATGTATGTGGTCCGATGAATGTTGAGGCTCGCGGCGGGTATCGTTATTTTCTCACCTTCACAGATGATTTGAGCAGATATGGATATATCTACTTAATGAAACATAAGTCTGAAACATTTGAAAAGTTCAAAGAATTTCAGAGTGAAGTGAAAAATCATCGTAACAAGAAAATAAAGTTTCTATGATCTGATCGTAGAGGAGAATATTTGAGTTACGAGTTTGGTCTACATTTGAAACAATGCGGAATAGTTTCGCAACTCACGCCACCCGGAACACCACAGCGTAATGGTGTGTCCGAATGTCGTAATCGTACTTTACTAGATATGGTCCGATCTATGATGTCTCTTACTGATTTACCGCTATCGTTTTGGGGTTATGCTTTAGAGACGGCTGCATTCACATTAAATAGGGCACCATCGAAATCCGTTGAGACGACGCCTTATGAACTGTGGTTTGGCAAGAAACCAAAGTTGTCGTTTCTTAAAGTTTGGGGCTGCGATGCTTATGTGAAAAAGCTTCAACCTGATAAGCTCGAACCCAAATCGGAGAAATGTGTCTTCATAGGATACCCAAAGGAAACTGTTGGGTACACCTTCTATCTCAGATCCAAAGGCAAGACATTCGTTGCTAAGAATGGATCCTTTCTAGAGAAGGAGTTTCTCTCGAAAGAAGTGAGTGGGAGGAAAGTAGAACTTGATGAGGTAACTGTACCTGCTCCCTTATTGGAAAATAGTTCATCACAGAAACTGGTTCCTGTGACACCTACACCAATTAGTGAGGAAGCTAATGATATTGATCATGAAACTTCAGATTAAGTTACTACCAAACCTCGTAGGTCAACCAGAGTGAGATCCGCACCAGAGTGGTACGGTAATCCTATTCTGGAGGTCATGTTACTCGACCAAGGCGAACCTACGAACTATGAAGAAGCGATGGTGAGCCCAGATTCCGCAAAATGGCTTGAAGCCATGAAATCTGAGATGGGATCCATGTATGAGAACAAAGTGTGGACTTTGGTTGATTTTCCCGATGATCGGCAAGCCATTGAGAATAAATGGATCTTCAAGAAAAAGACTGACGCTGACGGTAATGTTACTGTCTATAAAGCTCGACTTGTTGCGAAAGGTTTTTGACAAGTTCAAGGGATTGACTACGATGAGACTTTCTCACCCGTCCCCCCCCCCCCCCCCCCCCCCCCCCCCCCCCCCCCCCCCCCCCCCCCCCCCCCCCCCCCCCCCCCCCCCCCCCCCCCCCCCCCCCCCCCCCCCCCCCCCCCCCCCCCCCCCCCCCCCCCCCCCCCCCCCCCCCCCCCCCCCCCCCCCCCCCCCCCCCCCCCCCCCCCCCCCCCCCCCCCCCCCCCCCCCCCCCCCCCCCCCCCCCCCCCCCCCCCCCCCCCCCCCCCCCCCCCCCCCCCCCCCCCCCCCCCCCCCCCCCCCCCCCCCCCCCCCCCCCCCCCCCCCCCCCCCCCCCCCCCCCCCCCCCCCCCCCCCCCCCCCCCCCCCCCCCCCCCCCCCCCCCCCCCCCCCCCCCCCCCCCCCCCCCCCCCCCCCCCCCCCCCCCCCCCCCCCCCCCCCCCCCCCCCCCCCCCCCCCCCCCCCCCCCCCCCCCCCCCCCCCCCCCCCCCCCCCCCCCCCCCCCCCCCCCCCCCCCCCCCCCCCCCCCCCCCCCCCCCCCCCCCCCCCCCCCCCCCCCCCCCCCCCCCCCCCCCCCCCCCCCCCCCCCCCCCCCCCCCCCCCCCCCCCCCCCCCCCCCCCCCCCCCCCCCCCCCCCCCCCCCCCCCCCCCCCCCCCCCCCCCCCCCCCCCCCCCCCCCCCCCCCCCCCCCCCCCCCCCCCCCCCCCCCCCCCCCCCCCCCCCCCCCCCCCCCCCCCCCCCCCCCCCCCCCCCCCCCCCCCCCCCCCCCCCCCCCCCCCCCCCCCCCCCCCCCCCCCCCCCCCCCCCCCCCCCCCCCCCCCCCCCCCCCCCCCCCCCCCCCCCCCCCCCCCCCCCCCCCCCCCCCCCCCCCCCCCCCCCCCCCCCCCCCCCCCCCCCCCCCCCCCCCCCCCCCCCCCCCCCCCCCCCCCCCCCCCCCCCCCCCCCCCCCCCCCCCCCCCCCCCCCCCCCCCCCCCCCCCCCCCCCCCCCCCCCCCCCCCCCCCCCCCCCCCCCCCCCCCCCCCCCCCCCCCCCCCCCCCCCCCCCCCCCCCCCCCCCCCCCCCCCCCCCCCCCCCCCCCCCCCCCCCCCCCCCCCCCCCCCCCCCCCCCCCCCCCCCCCCCCCCCCCCCCCCCCCCCCCCCCCCCCCCCCCCCCCCCCCCCCCCCCCCCCCCCCCCCCCCCCCCCCCCCCCCCCCCCCCCCCCCCCCCCCCCCCCCCCCCCCCCCCCCCCCCCCCCCCCCCCCCCCCCCCCCCCCCCCCCCCCCCCCCCCCCCCCCCCCCCCCCCCCCCCCCCCCCCCCCCCCCCCCCCCCCCCCCCCCCCCCCCCCCCCCCCCCCCCCCCCCCCCCCCCCCCCCCCCCCCCCCCCCCCCCCCCCCCCCCCCCCCCCCCCCCCCCCCCCCCCCCCCCCCCCCCCCCCCCCCCCCCCCCCCCCCCCCCCCCCCCCCCCCCCCCCCCCCCCCCCCCCCCCCCCCCCCCCCCCCCCCCCCCCCCCCCCCCCCCCCCCCCCCCCCCCCCCCCCCCCCCCCCCCCCCCCCCCCCCCCCCCCCCCCCCCCCCCCCCCCCCCCCCCCCCCCCCCCCCCCCCCCCCCCCCCCCCCCCCCCCCCCCCCCCCCCCCCCCCCCCCCCCCCCCCCCCCCCCCCCCCCCCCCCCCCCCCCCCCCCCCCCCCCCCCCCCCCCCCCCCCCCCCCCCCCCCCCCCCCCCCCCCCCCCCCCCCCCCCCCCCCCCCCCCCCCCCCCCCCCCTCTACTTGACTAGCTCATTGATCAAAGATGGTTAAGTTTCCTAACCATAGACATGAGTTGTTATTTGATCAATGGGATCACATCATTAGGAGAATGATGTGATTGACTTGACCCATTCCGTTAGCTTAGCACTTGATCGTTTGTTTACTGCTATTGCTTTCTTCATGACTTATACATGTTCTTATGACTATCCCCCCCCCCCCCCCCCCCCCCCCCCCCCCCCCCCCCCCCCCCCCCCCCCCCCCCCCCCCCCCCCCCCCCCCCCCCCCCCCTGAGTTGGCATAGATCAAGATTAGGATTTGTCACTCCGATTGTCGGAGAGGTATCTCTGGGCCCTCTCGGTAATACACATCACTATAAGCCTTGCAAGCATGATAACTAATGAGTTAGTTACGGGATGATGTATTATGGAACGAGTAAACAGACTTGTCGATAACGAGATTGAGCTAGGTATTGGGATATCAACGATCAAATCTCGGGCAAGTAACATACCGATGACAAAGAGAACAACGTATAGTGTTGTGCGGTTTGACCGATAAAGATCTTCGTAGAATATGTAGGAACCAATATGAGCATCCAGGTTCCGCTATTGGTTACTTACTGGAGACGTGTCTCGGTCATGTCTACATAGTTCTCGAACCCGTAGGGTCCACACGCTTAAAGTTTTGTGACGATCGATTTTACGAGTTTATATGTTTTGATGTACCGAAGATAGTTCGGAGTCCCAGATTTGATCACGGACATGACGAGGAGTCTAGAAATGGTCGAGACATAAAGATTGATATATTGGAAGCCTACATTTGGACATCGGAATAGTTCTGGGTAAAATCAGGATTTTACCGGTGTACCGGATTGGTTACGAGAACCCCCCGGGGGCTAATGGGCCTTGTTGGGCCATAAGGGAAAGGGAGAGGGGCCGGCCTAGGGCAGGCAGCGCGCCTCCTCCCCTCTGTCCGAATTGGACTAGGAGAGGGGGGGGGGGCGCCCCCCTTTCCTTCTCTTTCTCTCCCTTCCTTTCCCCCTCCTAGTAGGAGTAGTAAAGGGAGGAATCCTACTCCTAATAGGAGGAGGATTCCTCCTCCTGGCGCGCCAACAAGGGCTTGCCGGCCTCCCCCTTGCTTCTTTATATACAGGGGCAGGGGGCACCTCTAGACACACAAGTTGATCACAAAGATCTCTCCTAGTCGTGTGCGGTGCCCCCCTCCACTATAATCCACCTTGGTCATACTATAGCGATGTTTAGGCGAAGCCCTGCTGCGGTAGCTTCATCAACATCATCACCACGCCGTCGTGCTGACGAAACTCTTCCCCGAGCTCTACTAGATCATGAGTTCGCGGGACGTCACCAAGCTGAACGTGTGCTGAACACGGAGGTGCCGTACGTTTGGTACTGAGGATCAGTCGGTCGTGAAGACGTACGACTACATCAACCGCATTGTCATAACGCTTCTGCTTAACGGTCTACGAGGGTACGTGGACGACACTCTCCCCTCTCGTTGCTATGCATCACCGTGATCCTGCGTGTGCGTAGGATTTTTTTTGAAATTACTATGTTCTCCAACAATATGGATAGTAGATAATGGTTTTTGTAATCTGAAAATATAAAAACAGCAAGTTAGCACTTGATCGTTTCTATTTACTGCTATTGCTTTCTTCATGACTTATACATGTTCTTATGACTATGAGATTATGCAACTCCCTAATACCGGAGGAACACTTTGTGTGCTACCAAACATCACAACGTAACTGGGTTATTATAAAGGTGCTCTACAGGTGTCTCCGATGGTACTTATTGAGTTGGCATAGATCAAGATTAGGATTTGTCACTCCGATTGTCGGAGAGGTCCCCCCCCCCCCCCCCCCCCCCCCCCCCCCCCCCCCCCCCCCCCCCCCCCCCCCCCCCCCCCCCCCCCCCCCCCCCCCCCCCCCCCCCCCCCCCCCCCCCCCCCCCCCCCCCCCCCCCCCCCCCCCCCCCCCCCCCCCCCCCCCCCCCCCCCCCCCCCCCCCCCCCCCCCCCCCCCCCCCCCCCCCCCCCCCCCCCCCCCCCCCCCCCCCCCCCCCCCCCCCCCCCCCCCCCCCCCCCCCCCCCCCCCCCCCCCCCCCCCCCCCCCCCCCCCCCCCCCCCCCCCCCCCCCCCCCCCCCCCCCCCCCCCCCCCCCCCCCCCCCCCCCCCCCCCCCCCCCCCCCCCCCCCCCCCCCCCCCCCCCCCCCCCCCCCCCCCCCCCCCCCCCCCCCCCCCCCCCCCCCCCCCCCCCCCCCCCCCCCCCCCCCCCCCCCCCCCCCCCCCCCCCCCCCCCCCCCCCCCCCCCCCCCCCCCCCCCCCCCCCCCCCCCCCCCCCCCCCCCCCCCCCCCCCCCCCCCCCCCCCCCCCCCCCCCCCCCCCCCCCCCCCCCCCCCCCCCCCCCCCCCCCCCCCCCCCCCCCCCCCCCCCCCCCCCCCCCCCCCCCCCCCCCCCCCCCCCCCCCCCCCCCCCCCCCCCCCCCCCCCCCCCCCCCCCCCCCCCCCCCCCCCCCCCCCCCCCCCCCCCCCCCCCCCCCCCCCCCCCCCCCCCCCCCCCCCCCCCCCCCCCCCCCCCCCCCCCCCCCCCCCCCCCCCCCCCCCCCCCCCCCCCCCCCCCCCCCCCCCCCCCCCCCCCCCCCCCCCCCCCCCCCCCCCCCCCCCCCCCCCCCCCCCCCCCCCCCCCCCCCCCCCCCCCCCCCCCCCCCCCCCCCCCCCCCCCCCCCCCCCCCCCCCCCCCCCCCCCCCCCCCCCCCCCCCCCCCCCCCCCCCCCCCCCCCCCCCCCCCCCCCCCCCCCCCCCCCCCCCCCCCCCCCCCCCCCCCCCCCCCCCCCCCCCCCCCCCCCCCCCCCCCCCCCCCCCCCCCCCCCCCCCCCCCCCCCCCCCCCCCCCCCCCCCCCCCCCCCCCCCCCCCCCCCCCCCCCCCCCCCCCCCCCCCCCCCCCCCCCCCCCCCCCCCCCCCCCCCCCCCCCCCCCCCCCCCCCCCCCCCCCCCCCCCCCCCCCCCCCCCCCCCCCCCCCCCCCCCCCCCCCCCCCCCCCCCCCCCCCCCCCCCTAGTTCAATGTGCCATGCTTTACGGCTTAGAACCGGGACTTCAACGATGTTTTGAACATCATGGAGCATATGAGATGTTCCAGGAATTGAAGTTAATATTTCAAGCAAATGCCCGGATTGAGGGATATGAAGTCTCCAATAAGTTCTACAGCTGCAAGATGAGGAGAATAGTTCTGTCAGTGAACATATACTCAAAATGTCTGGGTATAACAATCACTTGATTCAACTGGGAGTTAATCTTCTGGATGATAGTGTCATTGACAGAATTCTTCAATCACTGCCACCAAGCTACAAGAGCTTTGTGATGAACTATAATATGCAAGGGATGGATAAGACAATTCCCGAGCTCTTCGCAATGCTAAAGGCTGCGGAGGTAGAAATCAAGAAGGAGCATCAAGTGTTGATGGTCAACAAGACCACCAGTTTCAAGAAAAAGGGTAAAGGGAAGAAGAAGGGGAACATTAAGAAGAACGGCAAACAAGTTGCTGCTCAAGAGAAGAAACCCAAGTCTGGACCTAAGCCTGAGACTGAGTGCTTCTACTGCAAACAGACTGGTCACTGGAAGCGGAACTGCCCCAAGTATTTGGCGGATAAGAAGGATGGCAAGGTGAACAAAGGTATATGTGATATACATGTTATTGATGTGTACCTTACTAATGCTCGTAGTAGCACCTGGGTATTTCATACTGGTTCTGTTGCTAATATTTGCAACTCGAAATAGGGACTACGGATTAAGCCCCCCCCCCCCCCCCCCCCCCCCCCCCCCCCCCCCCCCCCCCCCCCCCCCCCCCCCCCCCCCCCCCCCCCCCCCCCCCCCCCCCCCCCCCCCCCCCCCCCCCCCCCCCCCCCCCCCCCCCCCCCCCCCCCCCCCCCCCCCCCCCCCCCCCCCCCCCCCCCCCCCCCCCCCCCCCCCCCCCCCCCCCCCCCCCCCCCCCCCCCCCCCCCCCCCTAATTGTTGTTCTATTTACATGAATAAAACCTTCGATGGTCATACACCCAATGAAAATAGTTTGTTGGATCTCGATCTTAGTGATACACATATTCATAATATTGATGCCAAAAGATGCAAAGTTGATAATGATAGTGCAATTTATTTGTGGCACTGCCGTTTGGGTCATATCGGTGTAAAGCGCATGAAGAAACTCCATAAAGATGGACTTTTGGAAACACATGGTTATGAATCATTTGATGCTTGCGAACCGTGCCTTTTGGGCAAGATGACAAAAACTCCGTTCTTCGGAACAATGGAACGAGCTACTGACTTGTTGGAAATAATACATACCGATGTATGTAGTCCAATAAGTGTTGATGCTCGTGACGGGTATCGTTATTTTCTGACCTTCACAGATGATTTGAGCAGATATGAGTATATCTACTTAATGAAGCACAAGTCTGAAACATTTGAAAAGTTCAAAGAATTTCAGAGTGAAGTGGAGAATCATCGTAACAAGAAAATAAAGTTTCTACGATCTGATTGCAGAGACGAATATTTGAGTTATGAGTTTGGTCTTCAATTAAAACAATGTGAAATAGTTTCACAAACTCATGCCACCTGGAACACCACAGCATAATGGTGTGTCCGAACGTCATAACCGTACTTTATTAGATATGGTGTGATCTATGATGTTTCTTACCAATCTACCACTATCGTTTTGGGGTTATGCATCAGAGACAGCTGCATTCACGTTAAAAAGGGCACCATCTAAATCCGTTGAGACGGCACCTTATGAACAATGGTTTGGCAAGAAACCAAAGTTGTCGTTTCTTAAAGTTTGGGGCTGCGATGCTTATGTGAAAAAGCTTCAACCTGATAAGCTCAAACCCAAATCGGAGAAATGTGTCTTCATAGGATACCCAAAGGAAACTGTTGGGTACACCTTCTATCACAGATCCGAAGGCAAAACATTCGTTGCTAAAAATGGATCCTTTCTAGAGAAGGAGTTTCTCTCGAAAGAAGTGAGTAGGAGGAAAGTAGAACTTGATGAGGTAACTGTACCTGCTCCCTTATTGGAAAGTAGTTCATCACAAAAACCGGTTCCTGTGACACCTACACCAATTAGTGAGGAAGCTAATGACGATGATCATGAAGCTTCAGATCAAGTTACTACCGAACCTCGTAGGTCAACCAGAGTAAGATCCACACCAGAGTGGTACGGTAATCCTGTTCTGGAGGTCATGTTACTAGACCATGATGAACCTATGAACTATGAAGAAGCGATGGTGAGCCCAGATTCCACAAAATGGCTTGAGGCCATGAAATCTAAGATGGGATCCATGTATGAGAACAAAGTGTGGACTTTGGTTGACTTGCCTGATGATCGGCAAGCAATTGAGAATAAATGGATCTTCAAGAAGAAGACAGACGCTGACGGTAATGTCACTGTCTATAAAGCTCGACTTGTTGCGAAAGGTTTTCGACAAGTTCAAGGGATTGACTACGATGAGACCTTCTCACCCATAGCGATGCTTAAGTCCGTCCGAATCATGTTAGCAATTGCCGCATTTTATGATTATGAAATCTGGCAAATGGATAAACAAAACTGCATTCCTTAATGGATTTATTCCCCCCCCCCCCCCCCCCCCCCCCCCCCCCCCCCCCCCCCCCCCCCCCCCCCCCCCCCCCCCCCCCCCCCCCCCCCCCCCCCCCCCCCCCCCCCCCCCCCCCCCCCCCCCCCCCCCCCCCCCCCCCCCCCCCCCCCCCCCCCCCCCCCCCCCCCCCCCCCCCCCCCCCCCCCCCCCCCCCCCCCCCCCCCCCCCCCCCCCCCCCCCCCCCCCCCCCCCCCCCCCCCCCCCCCCCCCCCCCCCCCCCCCCCCCCCCCCCCCCCCCCCCCCCCCCCCCCCCCCCCCCCCCCCCCCCCCCCCCCCCCCCCCCCCCCCCCCCCCCCCCCCCCCCCCCCCCCCCCCCCCCCCCCCCCCCCCCCCCCCCCCCCCCCCCCCCCCCCCCCCCCCCCCCCCCCCCCCCCCCCCCCCCCCCCCCCCCCCCCCCCCCCCCCCCCCCCCCCCCCCCCCCCCCCCCCCCCCCCCCCCCCCCCCCCCCCCCCCCCCCCCCCCCCCCCCCCCCCCCCCCCCCCCCCCCCCCCCCCCCCCCCCCCCCCCCCCCCCCCCCCCCCCCCCCCCCCCCCCCCCCCCCCCCCCCCCCCCCCCCCCCCCCCCCCCCCCCCCCCCCCCCCCCCCCCCCCCCCCCCCCCCCCCCCCCCCCCCCCCCCCCCCCCCCCCCCCCCCCCCCCCCCCCCCCCCCCCCCCCCCCCCCCCCCCCCCCCCCCCCCCCCCCCCCCCCCCCCCCCCCCCCCCCCCCCCCCCCCCCCCCCCCCCCCCCCCCCCCCCCCCCCCCCCCCCCCCCCCCCCCCCCCCCCCCCCCCCCCCCCCCCCCCCCCCCCCCCCCCCCCCCCCCCCCCCCCCCCCCCCCCCCCCCCCCCCCCCCCCCCCCCCCCCCCCCCCCCCCCCCCCCCCCCCCCCCCCCCCCCCCCCCCCCCCCCCCCCCCCCCCCCCCCCCCCCCCCCCCCCCCCCCCCCCCCCCCCCCCCCCCCCCCCCCCCCCCCCCCCCCCCCCCCCCCCCCCCCCCCCCCCCCCCCCCCCCCCCCCCCCCCCCCCCCCCCCCCCCCCCCCCCCCCCCCCCCCCCCCCCCCCCCCCCCCCCCCCCCCCCCCCCCCCCCCCCAATAAGAGTTTTTCAATGAAAGACCTCGGTGAAGCTGCTTACATATTAGGCATAAAGATCTATAGAGATAGATCAAGACGCTTGATAGGACTTTCACAAAGCACATACCTTGACAAAGTTTTGAAAAAAGTTCAAAATGGATCAAGCAAAGAAAGGGTTCTTGCCTGTATTACAAGGTGTGAAGTTGAGTCAGACTCAATGCCCGACCACTGCAGAAGATAGAGAGAAAATGAAAGATGTTCCCTATGCTTCGGCCATAGGCTCTATCATGTATGCAATGCTGTGTACCAGACCTGATGTGTGTCTTGCTATTAGCTTAGCAGGGAGGTACCAAAGTAATCCAGGAGTGGATCACTGGACAGCGGTCAAGAACATCCTGAAATACCTGAAAAGGACTAAGGATATGTTTCTCGTTTATGGAGGTGACAAAGAGCTAGTCGTAGATGGTTATGTCGATGCAAGCTTTGACACTAATCCGGACGATTCTAAATCGCAAACCGGATACGTGTTTACATTGAACGGTGGAGCTGTCAGTTGGTGCAGTTCTAAACAAAGCGTCGTGGCGGGATCTACGTGTGAAGCGGAGTACATAGCTGCTTTGGAAGCAGCAAATGAAGGAGTCTGGATGAAGGAGTTCATATCCGATCTAGGTGTCATACCTAGTGCATCGGGTCCAATGAAAATCTTTTGTGACAATACTGGTGCAATTGCCTTGGCAAAGGAATCCAGATTTCATAAGAGAACCAAGCACATCAAGAGACGCTTCAATTCCATCTGGGACCAAGTCCAGGTGGGAGAGATAGAGATTTGCAAGATACATACGGATCTGAATGTTGCAGACCCGTTGACTAACCCCCCCCCCCCCCCCCCCCCCCCCCCCCCCCCCCCCCCCCCCCCCCCCCCCCCCCCCCCCCCCCCCCCCCCCCCCCCCCCCCCCCCCCCCCCCCCCCCCCCCCCCCCCCCCCCCCCCCCCCCCCCCCCCCCCCCCCCCCCCCCCCCCCCCCCCCCCCCCCCCCCCCCCCCCCCCCCCCCCCCCCCCCCCCCCCCCCCCCCCCCCCCCCCCCCCCCCCCCCCCCCCCCCCCCCCCCCCCCCCCCCCCCCCCCCCCCCCCCCCCCCCCCCCCCCCCCCCCCCCCCCCCCCCCCCCCCCCCCCCCCCCCCCCCCCCCCCCCCCCCCCCCCCCCCCCCCCCCCCCCCCCCCCCCCCCCCCCCCCCCCCCCCCCCCCCCCCCCCCCCCCCCCCCCCCCCCCCCCCCCCCCCCCCCCCCCCCCCCCCCCCCCCCCCCCCCCCCCCCCCCCCCCCCCCCCCCCCCCCCCCCCCCCCCCCCCCCCCCCCCCCCCCCCCCCCCCCCCCCCCCCCCCCCCCCCCCCCCCCCCCCCCCCCCCCCCCCCCCCCCCCCCCCCCCCCCCCCCCCCCCCCCCCCCCCCCCCCCCCCCCCCCCCCCCCCCCCCCCCCCCCCCCCCCCCCCCCCCCCCCCCCCCCCCCCCCCCCCCCCCCCCCCCCCCCCCCCCCCCCCCCCCCCCCCCCCCCCCCCCCCCCCCCCCCCCCCCCCCCCCCCCCCCCCCCCCCCCCCCCCCCCCCCCCCCCCCCCCCCCCCCCCCCCCCCCCCCCCCCCCCCCCCCCCCCCCCCCCCCCCCCCCCCCCCCCCCCCCCCCCCCCCCCCCCCCCCCCCCCCCCCCCCCCCCCCCCCCCCCCCCCCCCCCCCCCCCCCCCCCCCCCCCCCCCCCCCCCCCCCCCCCCCCCCCCCCCCCCCCCCCCCCCCCCCCCCCCCCCCCCCCCCCCCCCCCCCCCCCCCCCCCCCCCCCCCCCCCCCCCCCCCCCCCCCCCCCCCCCCCCCCCCCCCCCCCCCCCCCCCCCCCCCCCCCCCCCCCCCCCCCCCCCCCCCCCCCCCCCCCCCCCCCCCCCCCCCCCCCCCCCCCCCCCCCCCCCCCCCCCCCCCCCCCCCCCCCCCCCCCCCCCCCCCCCCCCCCCCCCCCCCCCCCCCCCCCCCCCCCCCCCCCCCCCCCCCCCCCCCCCCCCCCCCCCCCCCCCCCCCCCCCCCCCCCCCCCCCCCCCCCCCCCCCCCCCCCCCCCCCCCCCCCCCCCCCCCCCCCCCCCCCCCCCCCCCCCCCCCCCCCCCCCCCCCCCCCCCCCCCCCCCCCCCCCCCCCCCCCCCCCCCCCCCCCCCCCCCCCCCCCCCCCCCCCCCCCCCCCCCCCCCCCCCCCCCCCCCCCCCCCCCCCCCCCCCCCCCCCCCCCCCCCCCCCCCCCCCCCCCCCCCCCCCCCCCCCCCCCCCCCCCCCCCCCCCCCCCCCCCCCCCCCCCCCCCCCCCCCCCCCCCCCCCCCCCCCCCCCCCCCCCCCCCCCCCCCCCCCCCCCCCCCCCCCCCCCCCCCCCCCCCCCCCCCCCCCCCCCCCCCCCCCCCCCCCCCCACCGGCGGCACCGGTGGGGTAGGAGCCACGGGAGCGACAGGGCAAGGCGGACATGGGACCTCGCCAGAGAGAACGCCCCACAGGAGAAGGCCGCGCATGTGGATCCGCATGAAGCCCGCAAACTCAGCATAGTTGGTGCCATCGAAGATCACTGAGCACCGAGGAACAGCAACGTAGCCGGAAGCGGACATGAGGAGCTCTCTGTTTTTTTTTCGGTCACTGCTACAGTGTTGCTACAGTAACTGCAGATCTCGATCTAGATCGAGCAGAGCCCGCAGCGGCCGGCAGGGGGCGGCAGCGGCCGACAGGAGGGGTGGGGCAGCGGCCGAGCCGGGCCAGGCAGCCGGCCCTGAGCGCGGGAGGACGTGGCCGGGCCGGGGCGGAGCCGGCCGGACCAGGACGGCGGGAGACGAGGCCGGGCCGGGGCGGAGCCGGCCGGGCGAGGGCGAGGCCGGGCCGGGGCGAGGCAGGCCGGGCGAGGTCGAGGCCGGGCCGGGGCGAGGCCGGCCGGGCGAGGGCGAGGTCGGGCCGGGGCGAGGCCGGCCGGGCGAGGGGCGGCGGCCTGGCGGCGGCGTCCCGCTGCGGGAGCTGCTGCGGGCGCTGCTGCGGGCAGCAGGAGCAGCAGCTGCGGGAGCAGCAGGGGGGCGGCCGGAGGAGAGGAGCCGGGAGCGCCCGGAGGCAGACGAGGAGAGGCGGCCGGAGCAGCGAGCTGCGGCGACGGCGGAGGAGGAGAGCACGGAGCTGCGGCGTGCGGGGCGGGAGAGAACCTAAGCATCTGATACCATGTTAGGAATGAGCAACTGACATTCACAGGGGCCAAAGGCCAGTACATATACATGTGAGGTAGAACTGCAGGAACCCCCTTATACACTGGGGATATACAGAAAAGGGACTATACACATCTAACAGACAACACATATAAGAAGATCAGACATATATTCTGAATCTTTTCAGATCAGCATACAGTATACAATATACATAAGAAGATCAGCCATAGCACTGGGATTTTGCTTTGAACCAAATTCTGAATCTTTTCATATCATCATAGAGTATACAGTACACATAAGAAGATCAGACATAACACTGGAATTTTGCATTGTACCAAATTTCAAATATTTTCATAACACTTCCAAGAAGCATTGTACCAAATTCTGAATTTTGCATAACAAGATACAAGACAAATTCTGAACCTTTTTAACATCATACATTCTGAATTTTGCTTAACAGCTTACAAAGAAAAACAACATACATAAATGACTCCCTACTGGACTAATTTCTCCAGGATGCTTCTTCTTCTTCATGACAATCATTCCCAAAAGTGTGAAATGACAAAGCAGAACAGAGCAAGCACAAAGGACAGCTGCAGTTTCTGAATCCTCTTCTTCAGGACATCAACTTCTCCACGATGCTGACTTCCAAATCACACACATACGCATCCAGCATCTTGTTCTTCGCCAAGCTGGCATTGAGCAGACCATTTTCATTCCTCAGCCATTCCTTCAATCGATACACAACATCCCGCAAATCACCAGAGCATCCTTCGGAACCTCGCCGTCCGGATATAAAAAGCAACGGGCTCCTCTAGGAGAACAGCAACGTTGATTATTGATTTGGTCCCTCCTTCCAGCGAAGACCGGGCGACGTAGCGCTGTTGCAAGCTGAGAACGCTCGACCACAACCGCAGAGTGCGCGTGCAGGGCGCAGCGCCGCAACAGTTTCACTGCCACACGACGGACGGCTCAGGCTCGGCCATGCAGGGCGGAGCTGCAGGGTGTCCAGGGTGGGCCGCGGCCCACTCTGGAATTTTGTAACAGCCTATAGACCTATACATATAGAGATGGGCCATTCCCTAAAAATAGATATGGGCCAGAGAAGGAAAAAAATGGCCCAGTAACACTTTGACCCAACAACGATCCACGCTCAAACGCCAGACAGAGCCGTGGAGACGCACCACGCACACCCACCCTGACTGCCTGACGCACGGGAGAACCTACCCGCCGCCCAGCCGCCGGCCGCCCTGTCCCTGCCTCCGCCTGCCTCGCCGCCCTCGCCGGTCGCCGGAAACTAAGCCGCCCAGGAGGCTCCTCCGCTCCTCCCTCTCTGTCTCGCCCGCGGCCCGCCCGGCGCTCGGCGCCAACCTCGCCAGCGCCCCCGGCCGAGACCCTGCCCTGACCCGGCCGCCTGGCGCCTCTGCAAGCCGGCGGCAGCCGCCCAGTCGGCACTCGGCTCGGCCTGATTTGAGGTACCATTCGTCCATTCCCCAATTCCCTAATTTTTAATTTAGGTTTTGCGACGACGGCGATCTTTTTTCTTTTGAATGAGTGCACCGAGCATTAGTAGTTTGGACGGATAGATAGAACAATTTAGTGGGGAGAACAGCTAGTTGCATGAGTAAGAAATTTCGCCCGGGTTAATTATAAAGGCACTGTAATTAATAACAAGCATGGCTTGGTGAAGATCCTTGTTCAGATCAGTTCGAATATATACTACTCCCTCCGTAAACTAATATAAGAGCGTTTAGAATATATTAGCGTAAACTAATATAAGAGCGTTTAGAATACTAACTAATATAAGAGCGTTTAGAATACTAAAGTAGTGATCTAAACGCTCTTATATTAGTTTACAGAGGGAGTACTATAGAAAGACAAAATCCAAAAAGCACAGATCTTATCAGCTATGAAACATTGAAACCTCCCCAAATTAACACATCAACCAATTTGCTCGCGTAACCATTTGCTTCTATTTGTTGTGTTGTGCATTATCCAGTACAACACACGAACATGAACCGACGAACACACATATTGCAGAATTATTGAACAATGAAAAGGACCGGAGGTATTGCAAAACTTTTTCACAAACATGCTTTGAAGATAGGGAAAAAGGATATGTCAGATTGGTATTGATTCTACCGGTGGAAACGACAAATGTTGAGAACATTTTCTGCCATGAATTTAGTCAAGAGCAAGTTGAGAAATAAGATGGGTGATAGTCTTTTGGATGATTGCCTAGTCGCATTGCTCACATACATTGAGCGGGATGTTTTCTCTGAGGTCAATTAAGATGATATAGCTGATACTTTCATGGCCATGCAAAAGCGTAGGCCAGAAACATAGTCTTCTTTTAACTTCTCAAAGTGTGTATACTTTTTAGCCTTCTTTTATGCAAAACTGAGACTTGAATGTGAATTTTAGGCCCTGTTCGGAATCTCTCCACTCCGTGGAGCTGTGGAGCTCGGTTTGAGCCGCTCTGTGAAAATGAGCTGCAGCCTGCTCCGCTCCGGGAGCGCAGTCGAGGGAGCGGAGAGGAACCGAACAGGCTCTTGGTGTGTTTGTAAGGCCATATTGATCTATTTCTATGTGGTATTGGCAATTAGTTATGACGTACACACGTCATATTTGTTGTCAATTTTTTTTGAGGCGGACCACCCTGATGTCAAATGCTAGCTCCGCCGGCCATGGCAATGCGTCGTGCGCCCAACGGCCGGGCGGGAGACTAGTAAATTCGAGGAAACACCAACAGTGGCCGGCCGCACGTACGGAGCCATCGTCGCTGACCGCTGCCACTTGTATGAGCTCGCGATTCCGCCGGCGAACGACACCAGAAGCGAAGCAGAGCGGCACCGGAGATGGAGGCACACGCACCTGGACACATGGCTTCGTTCCTTCGGCGACGGGCAAGCGGCAGACGACGGCGGCGACGGCGGACGGCGGACGGCGCCTGCGATTGCCAAGCCCTAGCGAACGAAAGAGGAGAGGCGTTTCTGGAGGCGACGGAGCTCTGACGAAGAAAGAAAGGAAGGGGACGAGGTGATAAAGGAAAGAAAGGAGAGAGACAACTGACTAATGGGACCCACTCAGCGTTTTTGCCCAGTCAACGCGTAATCAGCATCATGGTGGGACAAAAACCGCTTCAGATTAGACAAAAACCACTCAAGGGGGTTATTAACCCGGTTTCAGTAATTTCAGGGTGTTATGTATCCCAAAGAGTGGATTTGAGGGTGATTTGTATACTTCTTTCTTGTAAGAGTGCTCCTTTGCAATCAGCGGAAGGGTGGAGGGCCAACCTGGGCCGTGGCCCGGCCATCGCTGGAAACCAAATTTAGCTAGGCCCAGGCCACACCACCTGACCAGCATAACGCAACACGCAGCAGCCCAGCATCCAGGAACTCACGGCACGGACAACAAACACTGCTTTCTCTAGCGGCCACCGCCCGCTGCCGGATCGTCACACAGGGCACAGCCGCCACGTAAGCTGCACAGCTAATTTTCTCTGATTCATTCAAATTTCTTTCATTTAGGTTATTGTCTATTCGTATGTGGACTGTGGTGGCATAAATAAACCACTGAAAAATCTTATTGTCTACATTTTATGCAAAGCCATCGTTTAAGTTTATACAAAGGCATTGTTCTGTACATTTTGACAAAAAAAAATCCAGTTTGGCAGTATCAATAATTCACTCAATACGTCTGTGGTTTGATATCTCCAAGCTTTTGTAATGGCTAACTAAAATAGTCTAATGGGGAAACTGTATTGCGGTATAGCTTCTTTTGTTTATATCTACTCACTTGATCTTGTAACAAATGGGAACAGAGGGTACTTAATGACAATGATTCAGAATTTGAAAATTTTTGCGTTCTTCTTTAGCTTGGCCCGCCCAACAATTTCTTTGTAGCTCGCCAAAGTGCCGAAATCAACGCTACTCCAGCTTTCCGATCTAATACTAATCCAGCAGTTCGTGTTTCTGCTAAGACTAGAGTAGTGAAGATGTGGCGGCGGCCGCAAGCTGTCCTGTGTCGCGTCTCACTGGTGAACCTGTCTCCAGCGGCATGGGCTGGTGGTGGGGCGAGCTACCATGGCTCCTCGTCAGAGGGGGGGAAGGGAAAGGCGGCGCCTTTGCAGGTCAGAGTCTATCTTCTTACAGCTTTACGTGGGCTACACTTTTCCTCAAGCTTGTTCCGACGAATCAACGATGAGCGGAGGCATTGAATACCTGTTGTTCCAGGCACGTGGGATGGTGGACAGGTTCCGGCTACTTGCCAGGGGTGGCGACGGTGGCAATGGCTGCATCAGCCAAAGGCGCTCCAGGTCCGACCGCCAAGGCAGGCCCGATGGTGAGCCTTTCCAAATTTAACCCATTATCTTTTTTTGTGCACTGTTCATTGCTGTCATATGTATGCAAGCCATCCAAGTCCTTGTAGACTGATAAAGCTCCGAATTCAGAGTCTGAATATTGATGCAACTATGGTTGTGGTGTTATCGGTTCTGTTTGTTTGCATCATTGACCATCCAATTGTATGTTACTATGGTGAAACGGATCATCTGATTTGGTTGTGTTTCATTGAGCTCCGGATGCTGTGAAAAATCATTGCAGATTTATACTATGCCATCTACACTATGTCAAAATGTTTCTAATAGCCCAAGTTATTTTCTGCTGCTTAGTCTAGTTTTCATGCGCCCAGAATTTCTTATTCACAATAAAATATTGCAGGTGGCGATGGAGGGACAGGTGGTAATGTCATTCTTGAGTGCTCAAGATCTGTCTGGGATTTCAGTAACTTGCAACATCACACGGTATGCTTTTGGTATCATCATATTTTGTGTTTCGGTATGAGATATATAGATGTCATGCGCTCTTTGTTTTGCTAGATGCATTATCCCTCTTCGTAAAAGAACTAATCTCTTGTGTAAATTCTTAGCTTGTGTATATTATCGAGTTAGAAGTTCACCCTTACTTCTGTTGGACTTAAGACTAAGAGCGACTTATTCACACTGTAACTTAATATCACATTGAGCCTTTGCAAATGAAGAAGATTCTGCAGAATTTATGCTTTTCCGTGTCATGGTTTTACACTTATTTATTTTGTGTTTCCAGAAAGCAGTCCGAGGAGGCAATGGACTTTCTAAGAAACAGATAGGGACAAGAGGTCCTGACAAGGTTACCAGAAATATATGTATATACATGTGCATTTTGCATTTACTAAGTTCCTTTTCGAAATATATAACATTCTCTTTGTGTGTCTGACAGGTCGCACAAGTACCAGTTGGCACAGTGATTCATCTAGTCCGAGGGGAGCGACCGTCTTTCACTGTAAATAAACCAACCAGATCTCTAGATCCATGGGATATCCCAGATGCTGTGGATGACTCTGCAGACAGTTCCAATCAGAAGAACAAGGATGGCATTAATGGAAATGAAGCTGAAAGAGAAAGAAGCAATCAGTGGGAGAAGCAAACATACCCTAGTACATGCTCCAAGGCTAGGTTTTCGAATGCTGAAGATAGTGATGCAAGTAGCATTCAACCTCAGGTCGGTTTGGATGAAAATGATCAGTTTGATGACGACGATGAAGAATTTTGGGAGGATGAAGAAGAGACGGAGGAAGAGGCTCTAGATTCAGATGAGGAGGGGGAAGAAGATGACATACAGTATTCTGTTGCTGAAATGACAAGACCTGGGCAACGGTTGATCGTAGCACAAGGAGGGGAGGGTGGGCTAGGGAATGCTTCTATCGGCAGAGACGTCCGTCTATCCAAAGGAAATAGACAAGAGGAGGTAGCCCGTTCAAGTACTGGACAGCCAGGAACAGAGTCTTTTCTTGTCTTAGAACTGAAGAGCATTGCTGATGTTGGCCTTGTTGGTTTGCCTAATGCCGGAAAGAGCACACTTCTGAGTGCTCTCTCTAGGGCTCGCCCGGAGATTGCTGACTATGCGTTCACCACACTAAGGCCCAATATTGGTAGCCTAACCTACGACGACTACTTGTCAGTGAAAGTTGCTGACATACCTGGTCTTATCAAAGGTGCCCATGAGAACCGTGGCCTGGGCCATGCCTTCTTGAGGCACATTGAGCGCACCAAAGTTCTGTCCTATGTGCTTGACCTGGCAGCAACACTCAACGGTAGGAAGGGTATCCCACCATGGGAGCAGCTACGCGATCTGGTCGTGGAGCTAGAGCATTACCAAGAAGGCATGACAAAGCGGCCATCGTTGATTGTCGCAAACAAAATAGATGAAGAGGGAGCTGACGCGATGTATGAAGAACTGAAGAGGAGAGTGCAAGGTGTTCCGATATTTCCAGTGTGTGCCATCTTGCAAGAGGGGGTACCTGATCTGAGAGTTGGCCTGAGAGACCTTATGGATGCCTCGGATCCGCAAGGTGTCGATTTGAGCAAAATTATTGTAGACTAAAAGGCTTTGCCCCTCGTTGGAGAAGAATTGTTCTCTGATTTTTTTTTTCCCCTTGAGCACTGTCTGCTTACAGATGCACTGTAGATCCGTGTTGCAAAAATTGCTCTAATTTTCTGTGTTGCAGAATAGATCATCCATTGTTTTAGAAAATTCAGTGTAATAATAACTAAGGGTAACCAGTATGTATGCTTTGGTCTTTCATAGGAACAGCAATGCGTACTACCAAAAAGGTTCATACAAGTGCTATTTCTAGTGTCCCAAAATTTTACAGTAATTATTTCTCTCGAAATAAATATAATTTGATTTGCATTTAGGACGGTGTACTGGTGAGTTTTGCATGGGGCCTATCACCAAGAACTTGACTGAAACCTCTAGGCGTACTTTGCTTTGTTTCTCAAAGTCATGGTCTCATGGACGTGCACTGACGTCCATTTGGTCCAGATGCCATGGATTTTCATTGTTGGTGACTGGTGTCTGCTGAAAATTGCGCCAAAGTTAAGCAACTTTGCTGATCTCTATTTATTTTATTTCAAAGAATTTGGGTCATCGTTTGTCAACTTTTCCGAGTACAGAGAAGAATTAGGATGCTGAAAACTGTCATTCAAACAAGCCCGTCTAGCTCAGTTGGTAGAGCGCAAGGCTCTTAACCTTGTGGTCGTGGGTTCGAGCCCCACGGTGGGCGTGTTCATTTTTTTTAACCACCCTTGTCTTCCTGTGCTTAGAGAACGGTGTACAACACTAGAGCTCGCAGTTAAATGGAGTCGTTTTTTTTTTCTGAACATTCCCAGCTGCAGTTTTTTTGGATCCACCAGGCCATTACTTTTCCTGTCAATTCTCAGCTGTCCATCTACATACATATATTGGTATTTATATACTGTATATGCTACCAGTTCAATGGAGCCAGTTCATGATTTCAAAAAAAAGTCCATGCTACATATATTGGTATATTGTTGACAAGATCATGCCCCAACTCACTTGGGTATTAAGTCTGAACAAAATGAACCTAGTCCTGGAAGCGTTGTCATTTCTGAAAAAGACGGCATGGCTGCCAAACCAATCCTCTAAACTTGCTGAATTGGTAACCAACACCTTTGAGTCCCCCCCCCCCCCCCCCCCCCCCCCCCCCCGCGGGCGACCGGCCGCGCGTCGGGCCTCCTCCCTCCAGGCTCCCCCCTCCCTTATTCCTTCTCGCCGCCGTCGCCGGCGCCCGCGGCCGGCTTGGCCCTGGGGCTGCTGGTGGCGGCGGCCTCCTGGCCCTTCCCCTCCCGGTCGCTCTCTGGCGCGGGCGGAGCGGCTCCGGGGGGTGCATCTAGGCGGCGGCGGTCTGGCGTGGCGGCGGGGCTCCGTGGCGCATGCAGGCGAGCAACTGGGCGGCGGCGCCGCCGTTGGCGGCGGGGCGGCGCGGCGGCGGGATCTGGCGTCGTCCGCTCGGCCCAGATCTGGGCCCTTCGGGCCCCATCTGGGCCTGGGCGGGCCGGCGGCGGGGATGGCTCCGGTGTGGCTTCTGGGAGGCGGGGGAGATGCGACGCGTGGCTGGGTGCCGGTGGCGACGACGCCGGCCTGCTGCATCGCGGCCGGCGGGGCTTAACGGGCCCGCTTCGGGCCTGGCTGGGCCAGGGGTGGCCCGGCATGCCCCGCTGCCGCGTCCGGACGGCTACCGCGACGGTGCCGGAGGCACGGGCCTCCCGCACGACGGCGGTGGAGGTGGTTCCCTCCCGCTCGGCGTCGATGTTGCTGCTCCCGTCGTGGTGAGCTTCTCTCCGGTCCTCTTGGCCTCGTGGTGGTGTTCGTAGTGAGGCGGCGTGGGTGGCGGCGCTACTGCGTTGGCGCATGGTGATGGGCGACGGTTTGGCGGTCGGTTCCATTCGGTTGGGCAGTTGGGGTTGGACTGCGGGAGAAATCCCTGCCGGCTTCGGCCCCGACGCGGTGACACCTGCGGGTGCCACCATTCCTCCCTGGAGGGTGTCGGTGGTATCCCCACCTCCCTCCGCGTGCCCGGGAAAACCTGAGGACTCGTCCGGGCAGCAGCGTCGTCGGCGTCGCATCCCTTCTTGGAGGTGCAGCTTGGTACGCGGCGGATCGGAGCCTCGATCTGTGGTGTTTTGTTTCCGGTGGGCGCCGCGGTGGCGGGTCATCCGCGCTTTGCCAAGCTGCCGTGGTTGGCATTTGTTTCTTCTTCTTTTTCTCTTGGTGTGTTGTGCTGCTCGCCACAGCGTTATCTGTACTCGGTGTTGGTTGCTTTGGAATACAAAGCGGGGGAAACCCTTTTTCGGTAAACTTGCTGAATTTGAATGACCATATTACACAGGAAGCGTTTCAAAGTGACAAGTAACAGCAAGCATCTTTCGGCTTGAAATTTAGGCATGAAAGCTATCTTTCTGGTACAAGTGCGAAGCATTTCAAAACGATAAGTGACAGCAACCAACTTCAACTTGAAATCTAGGCATGAAAGTTATCTTTTGGATATGGGCGCAAGCATTTCAAACTCACAAGTCACATCAACAATTTTAAGAAACTAGGCATTAATAAGTGACGTAGCCAATAACTCCAGCACGTTAGTTCAATCTAATAGAAATTTACTGCAACATATGCTGATTTCTTTTTCACTGAAGACTCTTGTGATCTGATGCGTGATGTTTCCACGTTTGTAGACATAGTTTAGAAACCTGCCTAGGATTGTTTTTCTTTGAGATTGGAAGTAATTATTGGAACGAATAGCTTCAACTAGCTTCATAATCCATGTGCAGCCAAGACGTCATCAAAAAAAATCTTCAAACTTGAAGAATTATTCTGAAACTATGATTCATAGGAGAAAATAGGCCTTGTTGAGTTTCTGTTGATGAGATATTCTCCGCCATGGAGTTTGCCCAGTACTCAATTCTCTATTGTTTTTGACGTGCAGGACTAGTTAGTACCTAAGGATGTGACATAATCTTTGTTAATGTTTTGTGATAAAGTTTTCTATGCCCCGCATCAAAAAAAGATATCTCCTTCTAGATTGTCGACGTATTGGATGTGATGTTTTGTTGCGGTCTCGGTTAAAAGAACTAGAACAATCAAGTTGTGATCTAGCATCATCAATGTTTCAAAAAAATAGCTCTCACATAGTAGTCTTCATAATGATCATTGCTGGTAATGCATACCATTGTGATTCATACGGGCTCTTCCTGAAACAGAAAACTGTGACTTGTAATTGGAGTGGAGAAAACAATTGCTTCCAGTACAAGAATACCCCATGCTTACAAAATACTAATTCGTTATAGTACCCTGTCGATTCCAGAGGGAACTAGTAAAATAAGAAGAAAGTTACCCACAAAAAAGGGAAAAAAAGAAAAAGAAAGTACTTATGTTCACCATACTTTCTTTAAAAGAAATAGAAATATTACACTTTTATTCCCTACAACATGTAGATAGATATTGAATGAATGGTTCTTTGTTTAATATCTAAAAGCTACTTGATGTACTGCAAAAGAAATTTTGAGAAGCAACAAAGAAGGCCCATTTCTTGCCGTCTTGCAGTTGAGAAAGTCATATATAGAAAATCATGTATTTTTCTTTTCTTTTCTTTTCTTTTCGAGAAGATACAAAATGATGTCGAATAGTGTGAAATCAAAAGAAGGGGGAGGGAAGGGAAATCAACTACGCATTATTCCTTTTGACACAAGCCATCCATGTCTTCATCAAGGAACAGTATACTGCGAATGTAACCCAGAGATAGAGATTTGAAGGTAGAGGAGGTCCATACGTTGGATTTGTTGGCGTGCCGAACTATTATTAGTGGGCTTGGATATTTTTTTATTCGTTCTTCAGAAAGCAACAAGAAAGATCAGCTCAGATTGTCTTTGTGCTTAACTTAACCAGCTACCACAACCCCTTTTATCACTACAAGAAATTCACTTGTAATGTCAAAAACGCTCTTGTATTATGAGACAGAGGGAGTTACATCTAACAGTCTCAAGGATAATCAAAATTATCGAGTGGAGAGCTTTCTGTCTCTGTCTTAAGGCAATCGATTTCGAGAAATTGGACTAATTCCGGGAGGCCGGCGTACGTGTAGCATGGTGCCACGCAACGGCAGCTTATTAGCTAGACTAGCGTGGCCTCCTCTTGTACGCTACCAAACCTTGTGTGCACCATTTGGCTATAAATAGTGGCGCCGGGTGGAGGCTATTCATTCAATTCAATTGTGCTCATCATCATCCCCGATACCAAAGCTCATCTTCTTCTCCTTGAAATCTTTTTGGGTTCACAGATTTGGAGGATGTCTTGCAACTGTGGATCCGGTTGCAGCTGCGGCTCAGACTGCAAGTGCGGGTATGGATGCTTTTTTTTATTTTTTGATTGACGTTAATGGATGCTTCTCCTTGCGAAAATACTCTCATGCTATTTATGTACTTGATCTGGTGATCTCTGTATCTGATCAAGAATTAGTTCCTTGTGGTGATGAACTATCGATTTGATTCGCCGACCGGTTGCCCGTTGCAGGAAGATGTACCCCGATCTGACGGAGCAGGGCAGCGCCGCCGCCCAGGCCGCCGCCGTGGTCGTCCTCGGCGTGGCGCCTGAGAACAAGGCGGGGCAGTTCGAGGTGGCCGCCGGCCAGTCCGGCGAGGGCTGCAGCTGCGGCGACAACTGCAAGTGCAACCCCTGCAACTGTTAAGCTGCATGCACTCGTACGTACTCCTACGTGTGATGGTGTGAGAGTATACGTGAATAACGAGCGTCTGATCTGATGGAGTCGAGCAAGGGTGCGTGTGCGTGTGGTTTGCTTGCTCGCTCTCCCATGCTCTGCCCATGGTGTCCTTGTGTGTATGTGTGTGCGCATGTGTCCCTGTAATTGCTTCATCTATCTCCACTATGGATGGAGTGATGAATATGTAAGAATGAATGATTTACCTAATTAACTACTCCTAAATCGCTACTGCGGTTAACTGATTTTCTTGGCGGCACATCTTCAGCTATTTATCCCCTAACATGAAGTATACAGCCAAGGAACAAATTGACCCCTTTCGCAAAAGAAGAAGAAGACAAATTGACCCAAAAAATTGTTGATTCCTCCTACACAATGAAGATTTCGATCGAGAATTGCAACCGTCAGAACGTTCAATTTTTCTTAAGCGGAAAATAACAAAAAGGAAAAGAAAAAAGGTTGTACACAAGTGAGCAACTATGTTGCTGTGTTGTTTCTGGGCAGCGCTCTGTGCCGGTCGATCGGGGCAGGCCCTACATCGGTCCCCGTCAAGATGGCTGTAACCGTTGGATCTGCCCCCTTTGCCGTTCCCTTCATCTCACGCAAAAAAAGAAACATTCGCTAGTTCGATTGAGGTTTCAATTAAGTGATGGCACCGTTTCAAAATATATTTTTAAAGCTACAATTTTCCATCTCGTGCAAATACGTGCATGTAGAATTACTGGAATATTTTAATATTTTTTTGGAGAAACATGAATTTTGGTCAGTTTTACAAAATCGTGCTATAGGTAAACCAAATGGGGCATTTCTAAGCAAGTGGTTTTCCAACTTTCGAGAATTAAAATGGTGCTATAGGTAGACCAAAATGTTGGGGAACGTAGTAATTTCAAAAAAATTCCTACGCACACACAGGATCATGCCCCCCCCCCCCCCCCCCCCCCCCCCCCCCCCCCCCCCCCCCCCCCCCCCCCCCCCCCCCCCCCCCCCCCCCCCCCCCCCCCCCCCCCCCCCCCCCCCCCCCCCCCCCCCCCCCCCCCCCCCCCCCCCCCCCCCCCCCCCCCCCCCCCCCCCCCCCCCCCCCCCCCCCCCCCCCCCCCCCCCCCCCCCCCCCCCCCCCCCCCCCCCCCCCCCCCCCCCCCCCCCCCCCCCCCCCCCCCCCCCCCCCCCCCCCCCCCCCCCCCCCCCCCCCCCCCCCCCCCCCCCCCCCCCCCCCCCCCCCCCCCCCCCCCCCCCCCCCCCCCCCCCCCCCCCCCCCCCCCCCCCCCCCCCCCCCCCCCCCCCCCCCCCCCCCCCCCCCCCCCCCCCCCCCCCCCCCCCCCCCCCCCCCCCCCCCCCCCCCCCCCCCCCCCCCCCCCCCCCCCCCCCCCCCCCCCCCCCCCCCCCCCCCCCCCCCCCCCCCCCCCCCCCCCCCCCCCCCCCCCCCCCCCCCCCCCCCCCCCCCCCCCCCCCCCCCCCCCCCCCCCCCCCCCCCCCCCCCCCCCCCCCCCCCCCCCCCCCCCCCCCCCCCCCCCCCCCCCCCCCCCCCCCCCCCCCCCCCCCCCCCCCCCCCCCCCCCCCCCCCCCCCCCCCCCCCCCCCCCCCCCCCCCCCGGGGGGGTTCCGGTAACCCTCCGGCACTCCGGTTTTCTCCGAAACCACCCGGAGCATTTCCGGTGTCCGAATATAGTCGTCCAATATATCAATATTTACGTCTCGACCATTTCGAAACTCCTCGTCATGTCCGTGATCATATCCGGGACTCCGAACTACCTTCGGTACATCAAAACACAAAACTCATAATACCGATCGTCACCGAACTTTAAGCGTGCGGACCCTACGGGTTCGAGAACTATGTAGACATGACCGAGACACGTCTCCGGTCAATAACCAATAGCGGAACCTGGATGCTCATATTGGCTCCCACATATTCTACGAAAATCTTTATCGGTCAAACCGCATAACAACATACGTTGTTCCCTTTGTCATCGGTATGTTACTTGCCCGAGATTCGATCGTCGGTATCTCAATACCTAGTTCAATCTCATTACCGGCAAGTCCCTTTACTCGTTATGTAATGCATCATCCCGCAACTAACTCATTAGTCACATTGCTTGCAAGGCTTATAGTGATGTGCATTACCGAGAGGGCCCAGAGATACCTCTCCGACAATCGGAGTGACAAATCATAATTTTGAAATACGCCAACTCAACAAGTACCTTCGGAGACACCTGTAGAGCACCTTTCCCCCCCCCCCCCCCCCCCCCCCCCCCCCCCCCCCCCCCCCCCCCCCCCCCCCCCCCCCCCCCCCCCCCCCCCCCCCCCCCCCCCCCCCCCCCCCCCCCCCCCCCCCCCCCCCCCCCCCCCCCCCCCCCCCCCCCCCCCCCCCCCCCCCCCCCCCCCCCCCCCCCCCCCCCCCCCCCCCCCCCCCCCCCCCCCCCCCCCCCCCCCCCCCCCCCCCCCCCCCCCCCCCCCCCCCCCCCCCCCCCCCCCCCCCCCCCCCCCCCCCCCCCCCCCCCCCCCCCCCCCCCCCCCCCCCCCCCCCCCCCCCCCCCCCCCCCCCCCCCCCCCCCCCCCCCCCCCCCCCCCCCCCCCCCCCCCCCCCCCCCCCCCCCCCCCCCCCCCCCCCCCCCCCCCCCCCCCCCCCCCCCCCCCCCCCCCCCCCCCCCCCCCCCCCCCCCCCCCCCCCCCCCCCCCCCCCCCCCCCCCCCCCCCCCCCCCCCCCCCCCCCCCCCCCCCCCCCCCCCCCCCCCCCCCCCCCCCCCCCCCCCCCCCCCCCCCCCCCCCCCCCCCCCCCCCCCCCCCCCCCCCCCCCCCCCCCCCCCCCCCCCCCCCCCCCCCCCCCCCCCCCCCCCCCCCCCCCCCCCCCCCCCCCCCCCCCCCCCCCCCCCCCCCCCCCCCCCCCCCCCCCCCCCCCCCCCCCCCCCCCCCCCCCCCCCCCCCCCCCCCCCCCCCCCCCCCCCCCCCCCCCCCCCCCCCCCCCCCCCCCCCCCCCCCCCCCCCCCCCCCCCCCCCCCCCCCCCCCCCCCCCCCCCCCCCCCCCCCCCCCCCCCCCCCCCCCCCCCCCCCCCCCCCCCCCCCCCCCCCCCCCCCCCCCCCCCCCCCCCCCCCCCCCCCCCCCCCCCCCCCCCCCCCCCCCCCCCCCCCCCCCCCCCCCCCCCCCCCCCCCCCCCCCCCCCCCCCCCCCCCCCCCCCCCCCCCCCCCCCCCCCCCCCCCCCCCCCCCCCCCCCCCCCCCCCCCCCCCCCCCCCCCCCCCCCCCCCCCCCCCCCCCCCCCCCCCCCCCCCCCCCCCCCCCCCCCCCCCCCCCCCCCCCCCCCCCCCCCCCCCCCCCCCCCCCCCCCCCCCCCCCCCCCCCCCCCCCCCCCCCCCCCCCCCCCCCCCCCCCCCCCCCCCCCCCCCCCCCCCCCAACTACTTCAAAAACTTGTCAAGGTATGTACTCATTGAAAAAATTTATCAAGCATCTTGATCTATCTCTATAGATCTTGATGCTCAATATGTAAGCAGCTTCACCGAGGTCTTTCTTTGAAAAACTCCTTTCAAATACTCCTTTATGCTTTCCAGAAAATTCTACATTATTTCTGATCAACGATATGTCATTCACATATGTTTATCAGAAATGCTGTAGTGCTCCCACTCACTTTCTTGTAAATACAGGCTTCACCACAAGTCTGTATAAAACTATCTGCTTTGATCAACTCATCAAAGCGTATATTCCAACTCCGAGATGCTTGCACCAGTCCATAGATGGATCGCTGGAGCTTTGCACATTTTGTTAGCACCTTTAGGATTGACAAAACCTTCTGGTTGCATCATATACAACTCTTCTTTAAGAAATTCATTAAGGAATGTAGTTTTGACATCCATTTGCCAGATTTCATAAAATATGGCATTTTGCTAACATGATTCGGACAGACTTAAGCATCGCTGCGAGTGAGAAAATCTCATCGTAGTCAACACTTTGAACTTTGTCAAAACCTTTTTTCGACAGGTCTAGCTTTGTAGATAGTAACACTACTATCAGCGTCCGTCTTCCTCTTGAAGATCCATTTATTTTCTATGGCTTGCCGATCATCGGGCAAGTCAATCAAAGTCCACACTTTGTTCTCATACATGGATCCCATCTCAGATTTCATGGCCTCAAGCCATTTCGCGGAATCTGGGCTCATCATCGCTTCCTCATAGTTCGTAGGTTCGTCATGGTCAGGTAACATGAACTCCAGAATAGGATTACCGTACCACTCTGGTGCGGAATGTACTCTGGTTGACCTACGAGGTTCGGTAGTAACTTGATCCGAAGCTTCATGATCATCATCATTAACTTCCTCACTTATTGGTGTAAGCATCACTGGAACTGATTTCAGTGATGAACTACTTTCCAATTCGGGAGAAGGTACAATTACCTTATCAAGTTCTACTTTCCTCCCACTCACTTCTTTCGAGAGAAACTCCTTCTCTAGAAAGGATCCATTCTTAGAAACGAATATCTTGCCTTCGGATCTCTGATAGAAGGTGTACCCAACAGTAACTTTTGGGTATCCTATGAAGACACACTTTTCCGATTTGGGTTTGAGCTTATCAGGATGAAACTTTTTCACATAAGCATCGCAACCCCAAACTTTAAGAAACGACAGCTTAGGTTTCTTGCCAAACCATAGTTCATACGGTGTCGTCTCAACAGATTAGACGGTGCCCTATTTAATGTGAATGCAGCTGTCTCTAATGCATAACCCCAGAATGATAGTGGTAAATCGGTAAGAGACATCATAGATTGCACTATATCCAATAATGTACGGTTATGACATTCGGACACACCATTATGCTGTGGTGTTCTAGGTGGCATGAGTTTGTGAAACTATTCCACATTGTTTTAATTGAAGGCCAAACTTGTAACTCAAATATTCGTCTCCGCGATCAAATCACAGAAAAACTTTTATTTTCTTGTTACAATGATTCTCCACTTCACTCTGAAATTCTTTGAACTTTTCAACTGTTTCAGTTTCATTAAGTAGATATACCCATATCTGCTCAAATCATCTGTGAAGGTCAGGAAATAATGATACCCGCCGCGAGCCTCAACACTCATCAGACCGCATACATTGGTATGTATTATTTCCAATAAGTCAGTAGCTCGCTCCATTGTTCCGGAGAACGGAGTCTTAGTCATCTTGCCCATGAGGCATGGTTCGCAAGCATCAACTGATTCATAATCAAGTGATTCCAAAAGCCCATCAGCATGGATTTTCTTCATGCGCTTTACACCAATATGACCTAAACGGCAGTGCCACAAATAAGTTGCACTATCATTATTAACTTTGCATATTTTGTCTTCAATATTATGAATATGTGTATCACTATGATCGAGATCCAACAAACCATTTTCATTGGGTGTATGACCATAGAAGGTTTTATTCATGTAAACAGAACAACAATTATTCTCTAACTTAAATGAATAACCGTATTGCAAAAAACATGATCAAATCATATTCATGCTCAACGCAAACACCAAATAACACTTATTTAGGTTCAACACTAACCCTGAAAGTATAGGGAGTGTGCGATGATGATCATATCAATCTTGGAACTACTTCCAACACACATCGTCACTTCACCCTTAACTAGTCTCTGTTCATTCTGCAACTCCCATTTCAAGTTACTAATCTTAGCAACTGAACTAGTATCAAATACTAAGGGGTTGCTATAAACACTAGTAAAGTACACATCAATAACATGTATATCAAATATATCTTTGTTCACTATGCCATCCTTCTTATACGCCAAGTATCTAGGGCAGTTCCACTTCTAGTGACCAGTCCCTTTGCAGTAGACCCCCCCCCCCCCCCCCCCCCCCCCCCCCCCCCCCCCCCCCCCCCCCCCCCCCCCCCCCCCCCCCCCCCCCCCCCCCCCCCCCCCCCCCCCCCCCCCCCCCCCCCCCCCCCCCCCCCCCCCCCCCCCCCCCCCCCCCCCCCCCCCCCCCCCCCCCCCCCCCCCCCCCCCCCCCCCCCCCCCCCCCCCCCCCCCCCCCCCCCCCCCCCCCCCCCCCCCCCCCCCCCCCCCCCCCCCCCCCCCCCCCCCCCCCCCCCCCCCCCCCCCCCCCCCCCCCCCCCCCCCCCCCCCCCCCCCCCCCCCCCCCCCCCCCCCCCCCCCCCCCCCCCCCCCCCCCCCCCCCCCCCCCCCCCCCCCCCCCCCCCCCCCCCCCCCCCCCCCCCCCCCCCCCCCCCCCCCCCCCCCCCCCCCCCCCCCCCCCCCCCCCCCCCCCCCCCCCCCCCCCCCCCCCCCCCCCCCCCCCCCCCCCCCCCCCCCCCCCCCCCCCCCCCCCCCCCCCCCCCCCCCCCCCCCCCCCCCCCCCCCCCCCCCCCCCCCCCCCCCCCCCCCCCCCCCCCCCCCCCCCCCCCCCCCCCCCCCCCCCCCCCCCCCCCCCCCCCCCCCCCCCCCCCCCCCCCCCCCCCCCCCCCCCCCCCCCCCCCCCCCCCCCCCCCCCCCCCCCCCCCCCCCCCCCCCCCCCCCCCCCCCCCCCCCCCCCCCCCCCCCCCCCCCCCCCCCCCCCCCCCCCCCCCCCCCCCCCCCCCCCCCCCCCCCCCCCCCCCCCCCCCCCCCCCCCCCCCCCCCCCCCCCCCCCCCCCCCCCCCCCCCCCCCCCCCCCCCCCCCCCCCCCCCCCCCCCCCCCCCCCCCCCCCCCCCCCCCCCCCCCCCCCCCCCCCCCCCCCCCCCCCCCCCCCCCCCCCCCCCCCCCCCCCCCCCCCCCCCCCCCCCCCCCCCCCCCCCCCCCCCCCCCCCCCCCCCCCCCCCCCCCCCCCCCCCCCCCCCCCCCCCCCCCCCCCCCCCCCCCCCCCCCCCCCCCCCCCCCCCCCCCCCCCCCCCCCCCCCCCCCCCCCCCCCCCCCCCCCCCCCCCCCCCCCCCCCCCCCCCCCCCCCCCCCCCCCCCCCCCCCCCCCCCCCCCCCCCCCCCCCCCCCCCCCCCCCCCCCCCCCCCCCCCCCCCCCCCCCCCCCCCCCCCCCCCCCCCCCCCCCCCCCCCCCCCCCCCCCCCCCCCCCCCCCCCCCCCCCCCCCCCCCCCCCCCCCCCCCCCCCCCCCCCCCCCCCCCCCCCCCCCCCCCCCCCCCCCCCCCCCCCCCCCCCCCCCCCCCCCCCCCCCCCCCCCCCCCCCCCCCCCCCCCCCCCCCCCCCCCCCCCCCCCCCCCCCCCCCCCCCCCCCCCCCCCCCCCCCCCCCCCCCCCCCCCCCCCCCCCCCCCCCCCCCCCCCCCCCCCCCCCCCCCCCCCCCCCCCCCCCCCCCCCCCCCCCCCCCCCCCCCCCCCCCCCCCCCCCCCCCCCCCCCCCCCCCCCCCCCCCCCCCCCCCCCCCCCCCCCCCCCCCCCCCCCCCCCCCCCCCCCCCCCCCCCCCCCCCCCCCCCCCCCCCCCCCCCCCCCCCCCCCCCCCCCCCCCCCCCCCCCCCCCCCCCCCCCCCCCCCCCCCCCCCCCCCCCCCCCCCCCCCCCCCCCCCCGATGCTGAAATCGGCGAAGGTAGAAATCAAGAAATAGCATCAAGTGTTGATGGTTAACAAGACCACTAGTTTCAAATAGGGGCAAAGGGATAGAAAGGGAACTTCAAGAAGAACGGCAAGCAAGTTGCTGCTTAAGTGAAGAAGCCCAAGTCTGGACCTAAGCCTGAGACTGAGTGCTTCTACTGCAAAGGGACTGGTCACTGGAAGCGGAACTGCCCCAAGTATTTGGCGGATAAGAAGGATGGCAAAGTGAACAAAAGTATATCTGATATACATGTTATTGATGTGTACTTTACTAGTGTTTATAGCAACCCCTCGGTATTTGATATTGGTTTAGTTGCTAAGAGTAGTAACTCGAAACGGGAGTTGCAGAATGAACAGAAACTAGTTAAGGATGAAGTGACGATGTGTGTTGGAAGTGGTTCCAAGATTGATATGTTCATCATCGCACACTCCCTATACTTTCGGGATTAGTGTTGAACCTAAATAAATGTTATTTGGTGTTTGCGTTAAGCATGAACATGATTTGATCATGTTTATTGCAATACGGTTATTCATTTAAGTCAGAGAATAATTGTTGTTCTATTTACATGAATAAAACCTTCAATGGTCATACACCCAATGTGAATGGTTTATTGAATATTGATTGTAGTGATACACATATTCATAATATTGAAGCCAAAAGATGCAAAATTAATAATGATAGTGCAACTTATTTGTGGCACTGCCGTTTAGGTCATATTGGTGTAAAGCGCATGAAGAAACTCCATGCTGATGGGCTTTTGGAATCACTTGATTATGAATCACTTGATGCTTGTGAACCACACCTCATGGGCAAGATGACTAAGACTCCGTTCTCCAGAACAATGGAGCGAGCAACAGACTTGTTGGAAATAATACATACTGATGTATGCGGTCCGATGAGTGTTGAGGCTTGCGGTGGGTATCGTTATTTTTCTGACCTTCACAGATGATTTGAGCAGATATGGGTATATCTACTTGATGAAACACAAGTCTGAACATTTGAAAAGTTCAAAGAATTTTAGAGTGAAGTAGAGAATCATCGTAACTAGAAAATAAAGTTTCTACGATCTGATCGCAGAGGCAAATATTTGAGTTGCGAGTTTGGCCTTCAATTAAAACAATGTGGAATAGTTTCACAAACTCATGCCATCTGGAACACCACAATATAATGGTGTGTCTGAATGTCATAACTGTACTTTATTGGATATAGTGCAATCTATGATGTATCTTACCGATTTACCACTATCGTTTTGGGGTTATGCATTAGAGACAACTACATTCATGTTAAATAGGGCACCGTCTAAATCTGTTGAGACGACACAGTATGAACTATGGTTTAGCAAGAAACCTAAGATGTCGTTTCTTAAAGTTTGGAGTTGCGATGCTTATGTGAAAAAGTTTTAGCCTGATAAGCTCAAACCCAAATCGGAAGAAGTGCGTCTTCATAGGATCCCCCCCCCCCCCCCCCCCCCCCCCCCCCCCCCCCCCCCCCCCCCCCCCCCCCCCCCCCCCCCCCCCCCCCCCCCCCCCCCCCCCCCCCCCCCCCCCCCCCCCCCCCCCCCCCCCCCCCCCCCCCAGAACTTGATGAGGTAGTAGTACCTTCTCTTGAATTGGAAAGTAGTTCATCATAGAAAACCATTCCCGTGATGCCTACACCAATTGATGAGGAAGCTAATGATGATGATCATGAAATTTCAGATCAAGTTACTACCGAACCTCGTAGGTCAACCAGAGTACGTTCCGCACCAAAGTGGTACGGTAATCCTGTTCTGGAAGTCATGTTACTAGACCATGACGAACCTACGAACTATGAGGAAGCGATGATGAGCCCAGATTCCACAAAATGGCTTGAGGCCATGAAATCTGAGATGGGATCCATGTATGAGAACAAAGTATGGACTTTGGTTGACTTGCTCGATGATCAGCAGGCCATTGAGAATAAATGGATCTTCAAGAGGAAGACGGACGCTGATAGTAGTGTTACTATCTACAGAGCTCGAATTGTCGCAAAAGGTTTTCGACAAGTTCAAGGTGTTGACTACGATGAGATTTTCTCACTCGTAGCGATGATTAAGTCTGTCCGAATCATATTAGCAATTGCCATATTTTATGAAATCTGGCAAATGGATGTCAAAACTGCATTCCATAATGGATTTCTTAAAGAAGAGTTGTATATGATGCAACAGAAGGTTTTGTCGATCCTAAAGGTGCTAAAAAAATGTGCAAGCTCCAGCGATCCATCTATGGACTGGTGCAAGCATCTCGGTGTTGGAATATACGCTTTGATGAAGTGATCAAAGCATATGGTTTTATACAGACTTACGGTGAAGCCTGTATTTACAAGAAAGTGAGTGGGAGCACTACAGCCTTTCTGATAAGTATATGTGTATGACATATTGTTGATCGTAAATGATGTAGAATTTTTCTGAAAATCATAAAGGAGTGTTTGAAATGAGTTTTTCAAAAAAAAGACCTCGGTGAATCTGCTTACATATTGAGCATCAAGATCTATAGAGATAGATCAAGATGCTTGATAACCCCCCCCCCCCCCCCCCCCCCCCCCCCCCCCCCCCCCCCCCCCCCCCCCCCCCCCCCCCCCCCCCCCCCCCCCCCCCCCCCCCCCCCCCCCCCCCCCCCCCCCCCCCCCCCCCCCCCCCCCCCCCCCCCCCCCCCCCCCCCCCCCCCCCCCCCCCCCCCCCCCCCCCCCCCCCCCCCCCCCCCCCCCCCCCCCCCCCCCCCCCCCCCCCCCCCCCCCCCCCCCCCCCCCCCCCCCCCCCCCCCCCCCCCCCCCCCCCCCCCCCCCCCCCCCCCCCCCCCCCCCCCCCCCCCCCCCCCCCCCCCCCCCCCCCCCCCCCCCCCCCCCCCCCCCCCCCCCCCCCCCCCCCCCCCCCCCCCCCCCCCCCCCCCCCCCCCCCCCCCCCCCCCCCCCCCCCCCCCCCCCCCCCCCCCCCCCCCCCCCCCCCCCCCCCCCCCCCCCCCCCCCCCCCCCCCCCCCCCCCCCCCCCCCCCCCCCCCCCCCCCCCCCCCCCCCCCCCCCCCCCCCCCCCCCCCCCCCCCCCCCCCCCCCCCCCCCCCCCCCCCCCCCCCCCCCCCCCCCCCCCCCCCCCCCCCCCCCCCCCCCCCCCCCCCCCCCCCCCCCCCCCCCCCCCCCCCCCCCCCCCCCCCCCCCCCCCCCCCCCCCCCCCCCCCCCCCCCCCCCCCCCCCCCCCCCCCCCCCCCCCCCCCCCCCCCCCCCCCCCCCCCCCCCCCCCCCCCCCCCCCCCCCCCCCCCCCCCCCCCCCCCCCCCCCCCCCCCCCCCCCCCCCCCCCCCCCCCCCCCCCCCCCCCCCCCCCCCCCCCCCCCCCCCCCCCCCCCCCCCCCCCCCCCCCCCCCCCCCCCCCCCCCCCCCCCCCCCCCCCCCCCCCCCCCCCCCCCCCCCCCCCCCCCCCCCCCCCCCCCCCCCCCCCCCCCCCCCCCCCCCCCCCCCCCCCCCCCCCCCCCCCCCCCCCCCCCCCCCCCCCCCCCCCCCCCCCCCCCCCCCCCCCCCCCCCCCCCCCCCCCCCCCCCCCCCCCCCCCCCCCCCCCCCCCCCCCCCCCCCCCCCCCCCCCCCCCCCCCCCCCCCCCCCCCCCCCCCCCCCCCCCCCCCCCCCCCCCCCCCCCCCCCCCCCCCCCCCCCCCCCCCCCCCCCCCCCCCCCCCCCCCCCCCCCCCCCCCCCCCCGTGCTACCAAACGTCACAACGTAACTGGGTGATTATAAAGGAGCTCTACAGGCGTCTCCAAAGGTACATGTTGGGTTGGCGTATTTCGAGATCAGGATTTGTCACTCCGATTGTCGGAGGGGTATCTCTGGGCCCTCTCGGTAATGCACATCACATAAGCCTTGCAAGCATTGCAACTAATGAGTTAGTTGCAAGATGATGTATTACGAAACGAGTAAAGAGACTTTCCGGTAACGAGATTGAACTAGGTATTGAGATACTGACGATCGAATCTCGGGCAAGTAACATACAGATGACAAAGGGAACAACGTATGTTGTTATGCGGTCTGACCGATAAAGATCTTCATAGAATATGTGGGATCCAATATGAGCATCCAGGTTCCGCTATTGGTTATTGACCGGAGACGTGTCTCGGTCATGTCTACATTGTTCTCGAACCCGTAGGGTCCGCACGCTTAAGGTTTCGATGACATTTATATTATGAGTTTATCACACCTTAGTACTCTTTGGGTATTAATGACATAGCGATGTGAACTAGATTATTGACTCTAGTAAACCCTTTGGGTGTTGGTCACATATCGATGTGAACTATGGGTCCCCCCCCCCCCCCCCCCCCCCCCCCCCCCCCCCCCCCCCCCCCCCCCCCCCCCCCCCCCCCCCCCCCCCCCCCCCCCCCCCCCCCCCCCCCCCCCCCCCCCCCCCCCCCCCCCCCCCCCCCCCCCCCCCCCCCCCCCCCCCCCCCCCCCCCCCCCCCCCCCCCCCCCCCCCCCCCCCCCCCCCCCCCCCCCCCCCCCCCCCCCCCCCCCCCCCCCCCCCCCCCCCCCCCCCCCCCCCCCCCCCCCCCCCCCCCCCCCCCCCCCCCCCCCCCCCCCCCCCCCCCCCCCCCCCCCCCCCCCCCCCCCCCCCCCCCCCCCCCCCCCCCCCCCCCCCCCCCCCCCCCCCCCCCCCCCCCCCCCCCCCCCCCCCCCCCCCCCCCCCCCCCCCCCCCCCCCCCCCCCCCCCCCCCCCCCCCCCCCCCCCCCCCCCCCCCCCCCCCCCCCCCCCCCCCCCCCCCCCCCCCCCCCCCCCCCCCCCCCCCCCCCCCCCCCCCCCCCCCCCCCCCCCCCCCCCCCCCCCCCCCCCCCCCCCCCCCCCCCCCCCCCCCCCCCCCCCCCCCCCCCCCCCCCCCCCCCCCCCCCCCCCCCCCCCCCCCCCCCCCCCCCCCCCCCCCCCCCCCCCCCCCCCCCCCCCCCCCCCCCCCCCCCCCCCCCCCCCCCCCCCCCCCCCTGCCCTACTCATGGTTTGAATTTATGGATGATCATACAAAAATTTTATGCCGGATTAAATTTTTCTTCTAGAAATCTTTTAGATTCGGCCGCAAGAGGCACATTTATGGAAATTACATTAGGAGATCCTACAAAATTGCTTGATAATATTATGGCTAATTATTCTCAATGGCATACCGAAAGATCTTCTAGTAAAAAGGTGCATGCTATAGAAGAAATCAATGTTTTGAGTGAAAAGATGGATGAACTTATGAAGATGTTTGCTAATAAAAATACTTCTCTTGATCCCAATGATATGCCTTTATCTACTCTGATTGACTAACCTATTAACCGGAGGCCCAGCCCAGAATTGTTGTTTTTTTGCCTATTTCAGTATTTCGAAGAAATAGAATATCAAACGGAGTCCAAACGGAATAAAACCTTCGGGAACGTGATTTTCTCACCGAACGTGATCCAGGAGACTTGGACCCTGCTCCAAGGAACAACCGAGGAGGTCATGAGGGTGGAGGGCGCGCCCCCTGGGCGCGCCCCCCTGCCTCGTGGCCCCCCTGTTGCTCCACCGACGTACTCCTTCCTCCTATATATACCTACGTACCCCCGTCAGATCAGATACGGAGCCAAAAACCTAATTCCACCGCCGCAACCTTCTGTATCCGCGAGATCCCATCTTGGGGCCTGTTCCGGAGCTCCGCCGGAGAGGGCATCCACCACGGAGGGCTTCTACATCAACACCATAGCCTCTCCGATGAAGTGTGAGTAGTTTACTTCAGACCTTCGGGTCCATAGCTAGTAGCTAGATGGCTTCTTCTCTCTTTTTGGATCTCAATACAATGTTCTCCCCCTCTCTTGTGGAGATCTATTCGAAGTAATCTTCTTTCTTGCGGTGTATTTGTTGAGACCGATGAATTGTGAGTTTATGATCCAGCTTATCTATGAATAATATTTGATTCTTCTCTGAATTCTTTTATGTATGATTGAGTTATCTTTGCAAGTCTCTTGGAATTATCCGTTTGGTTTGGCCAACTAAATTGGTAGTTCTTGCAATGGGAGAAGTGTTTAGCTTTGGGTTCAATCTTGCGGTGTCCTTACCCAGTGACAAAAAGGGTTGCAAGGCATGTATTGTACTGTTTCCATCGAGGATAACAAGATGGGGTTTTTATCATATTGCCTGAATTTATCCCTCTACATCATGTCATCCTGCTTAAGGCGTTACTCTGTTTTTAACTTAATACTCTAGATGCATGCTGGATAGCGGTCGATGAGTGGAGTAATAGTAGTAGATGCAGAATCATTTTGATCTACTTGTCTCGGACGTGATGCCTATATGCATGATCATACCTAGATAACCTCATAATTATTCGCTTTTCTATCAATTGCTCAACAGTAATTTGTTCACCCACCGTAGAATACTTATGCCCTTGAGAGAAGCCACTAGTGAAACCTATGCCCGCCCGGTCTATTCTCATCATATCAATCTCTATTATTTTATTACTTGTTTTGTTTTTACTTTGCCTTTTACTTTTTACTTTGCATCTCTATATCAAAAATACCAAAAATATTATTTATCATCTCTATCAGATCTCACCCTCCCCCCCCCCCCCCCCCCCCCCCCCGAAGGGATTGACAACCCCTAATCGCGTTGGTTGCGAGTAGCTATCGTTTTGTGTAGGTACGAGGGACTCGTGCGTGATCTCCTACTGGATTGGATACCTTGGTTCTCAAAAACTGAGGGAAATATTTAAGCTACTTTACTGCATCATCCTCTCCTCTTCGGGGAAATCCAACGCAGTGCTCAAGAGGTAGGAAGAAGAATTGCTGGCGCCGTTGCCGGGGAGTGTGCGCAAAAGTCAACCATACCAAGTACCCATCACAATCCCTATCTCTCGCATTACATTATTTGCCTCTCGTTTTTCTCTTCCCCACTTCACCCTTGCCGTTTTATTCGCCCTCTCTTTCCCAATCTCCTCCTCTCTTTCTCTTTTGCCTTTTTTCGTTTGCCTTTTTGTTGCTTTTGTGTTGGACTACTTGTTGCCATGGCGCAAGATAATACCAAATTGTGTGATTTCTCGAATACCAATAATAATGATTTCCTTAGTACTCCGATTGCTCCTCTTAATAATGATGAGTCTTGTGAAATCAATACCACTTTGCTGAATCTTGTTATGAAAGATCAATTCGCCGGCCTTCCTAGTGAAGATGCCACTACTCATCTAAACAATTTTGTTGATTTGTGTGATATGCAAAAGAAGAAAGATACAGATAACAATATTGTCAAATTGAAGTTATTTCCGTTTTCACTTAGAGATCGTGCTAAAATTTGGTTTTCGTCTTTGCCTAAAAATAGTATTGATTCTTGGAACAAGTGCAAAGATGCTTTTATCTCTAAGTATTTTCCTCCCGCCAAGATCATCACTCTTAGGAACGATATTATGAATTTTAAACAACTTGATCATGACCCCCCCCCCCCCCCCCCCCCCCCCCCCCCCCCCCCCCCCCCCCCCCCCCCCCCCCCCCCCCCCCCCCCCCCCCCCCCCCCCCCCCCCCCCCCCCCCCCCCCCCCCCCCCCCCCCCCCCCCCCCCCCCCCCCCCCCCCCCCCCCCCCCCCCCCCCCCCCCCCCCCCCCCCCCCCCCCCCCCCCCCCCCCCCCCCCCCCCCCCCCCCCCCCCCCCCCCCCCCCCCCCCCCCCCCCCCCCCCCCCCCCCCCCCCCCCCCCCCCCCCCCCCCCCCCCCCCCCCCCCCCCCCCCCCCCCCCCCCCCCCCCCCCCCCCCCCCCCCCCCCCCCCCCCCCCCCCCCCCCCCCCCCCCCCCCCCCCCCCCCCCCCCCCCCCCCCCCCCCCCCCCCCCCCCCCCCCCCCCCCCCCCCCCCCCCCCCCCCCCCCCCCCCCCCCCCCCCCCCCCCCCCCCCCCCCCCCCCCAATAGATCTCCACAAGAGAGGGGGAGAACTTTGTATTGGGATTCAAAGAGAGAGAAGAAGCCATCTAGATACTAACTATGGACCCGAAGGTCTGAGGTAAACTACTCACACTTCATGGAAGGGGCTAGGATGATTTAGAAGCCCTCCGTGATGACGGCCCTCTTCCGGCGGAGCTCCGGAACAGGCCCCAAGATGGGATCTTGTGGATACAGAAAGTTGCGGTGGTGGAATTAGGTTTTTGGCTCATGTTCTGATCGTTTGGGGGTACGTGTGTATATATAGGAGGAAGGAGTACGTCGGTGGAGCACCAAGGGGCCCACAAGGCAGGGGGGCGCGCCCCCACCCTTGTGACCACCTCTTTGATCCCTTGCAGTAGGGTCCAAGTCTCCTGGATCACGTTCGGTGAGAAAATCACATTTCCGAAGATTTTATTCCATTTGGACTCCGTTTGATATTTTGTTTATCCGAAACACTGAAATAGGCAAAAAAAACAGCAATTCTGGGTTGGGCCTCCGGTTAATAGGTTAGTCCCAAAAATAATATAAAAGTGGAAAATAAAGCCAAATATAGTCCAAAACAGTAGATAATATAGCATGGAGCAATCAAAAATTATAGATACGTTGGAGACGTATCACCTCCAGATCCCCGATTGCGAGTTTCATAGCCGAGAGTCCAGCGGGTTTCAAACTCCCATCTTCAGACCCGGCAATTTGCTTCGGATCTAAGGCCAGAGCGGTGATCGGGGCCGTGAACCCTTCAAAGATCAAATCTCCTCGGATATCCAGCAACGGCGCCAGAAATCCTTCTTGCTACGTCTTGAGCTTGCGTTGGTTTTCCCCGAAGAGGAAGGGATGATGCGGCAGAGTAGCGTAAGTATTTCCCTTAGTTTTTGAGAACCAAGGTATCAATCGAGTAGGAGTCCACGCTCAAGTCCCTCGTACCTGCACAAAGCGATAGCTACTCGCAACCAACGCGATTAGGGGTTGTTAAGCCCTTCACGGTCACTTATGAGAGTGAGATCTGATAGATATAATATTTTTGGTATTTTTGATATAAAGATGCAAAGTAAAAAGTAAAAGCAAAGTAAATAGTGGAACAATATAAAAGTGATGGAGATTGATATGATGAGAATAGACCCGGGGGCCATAGGTTTCACTAGTGGCTTCTCTCAAGTGCATAAGTATTCTATGGTGGGTGAACAAATTACTGTTGAGAAATTGATAGAATTGTGCATAATTATGAGAATATCTAGGCATGATCATGTATATAGGCATCACGTCCGTGACAAGTAGATCGAAACGATTCTGCATCTACTACTATTACTCCACTCATCGACCGCTATCCAGCATGCATCTAGAGTATTAAGTTAAAAATAGAGTAACGCTTTAAGCAAGATGACATGATGTAGAGAGATAATTTCATGCAATATGGAATAAACCCCATCTTTTTATCCTTGATGGCAATGATACAATGCGTGCCTTGCTGCCCCTTCTGTCACTAGGTAAGGACACTGCAAGATCGAACCCAAAGCTAAGCACTTCTCCCATGGCAAGAACTACCAATCTAGTTGGCCAAACCAAACGGATAATTCGAAGAGACTTGCAAACATAACCAATCATGCATAAAATAATTCAGAGAAGATTCAAATATTATTCATAGA
>JAAAWM010010779.1:0-50952 GCA_036873465.1 Thinopyrum obtusiflorum | reverse complement strand
TCCGACGCTGTTGTAGCCTTTGCTATGTCACGTTGTGTACTTCCTTACCGCGTGCCTGCGCGCCGCCTAGTATGTCTAGCTTTTGAGTTTGCACCGTTGTGCTGCCCAATTGTAACCGACGTTGTGTATGGATCTCTATGTCTTGTATGACTACTGTTGAGTATCTATTGCACTGCTTTCTGTCGTCGAGTTACATCTTGTTTATCGCATACACTCGATAATACTTTGCTAAACTGCCACTGTTGAATTGGGCAGGATGGGTGACCACAATCCACCACCACCGCCACCGCCTGATTACATGGCAGCTATGATGCAACAGTTTGAATTACACCGTCAGTTCATGCAAGGGGTGATCGATCAGTTCCCCCGTCCCAATGCCAACCAGCAGCCACCTTCAATCACACTGTCAGAGTTTGTCCGACTCAACCCAGTGACGTTCTACAACGCAACCAATCCGCTGGACGCCGATGACTGGCTGCGTGATATCTTCTTTGAGATGGAATCAGCTGCTGTCCCTCCACCCAACTATGTTACTTTTGCAACATACTTTCTGAAGGGTCCCGCAGCTCAATGGTGGGCCACACATAGACAGACTCTGCCCCCAGATATTGTCGTCACCTGGGCAGAATTCAAGATTGATTTCCGTGCCCGCTACATTCCTCAAGCAGTTATGGCCTGGAAGAAAGCTGAGTTCCGCAACCTTGTTCAAGGCAACAAGACCGTGGAAGTCTATCAGCGCGAGTTCCTCGAATTGTCTCGCTATGGTGAGACTGACCTTCCTACTGACGCTCACAGACAGGAGAAGTTCCATGAAGGGTTGCATCCTGACATTCAGCTAGCTCTGCTTGGTCACGATTGTCCTGACTTCGCCACCTTGGTGAACAAGGCTATAACTATTGAGACTGGTCTGAAGAAGCACAAGGAAGCGACCAGACGCACCCGTGAAGCGGGCTCATCTTTGGGCTCGTCTTCGCAGAAGCGCCGCATCTAGATTCCTCACAGTATGTACCGCCCGGCAGCTCCAGTGTACAGGCCTGCTTATCCTGCACCTCGTTTGCCTCCTCCACCACCAAGGCAGCCTCTCCAATCTGCGCCACCCAGAGCTCCAGCTTCCAACCCCAATGATGGGTTGTGCTACAAGTGCGGTCAGCCGGGTCATCTTGCCAGAAACTGTTATCAGAATCAGAACCAACTGGCACTGCCTTCCAATGCCCGTGGCAACAATCAGACCCGCAACAACAATGCCAGGCCTCATGGTCGTGGTCAAGCTTTTCATATCGACATGGCTCAAGCTCAGGAACAACCAGAAGTTGTGATGGGTATTCACCTTGTTAACTCAGCAGCAGCTTTCGTTTTATTTGATCCTGAAGCATCACATTCATTCATGTCAGAAAAATTTGCATACACCCACGACGTTAAATGTGAGCCCATGAACACTCAAATAGTGGTACGCACCCCTGTGGGCCAGTGTCGAACCATCATGTTCAGTCCTGATGTCACAATTGATATCGAAGGGATGGAGTTCCGTGCATTTCCCGTTATCCTGAACTCTTCCAACATAGACCTGATATTGGGTAAGGACTGGTTGAGAGCTAACTCCGCCAAAATTTATCCATACCAATCCCGTTTTCCATGTACCGCAACTTTATCGCTGCTTCAAGTAATCACCGTGCCGCGCAATGGATCATGAGATGTTCGACTTGCAGGATAATTTTGTCTGATAAGGAGCATCCGATCCGAAATCCCAATGAAGCCATCTGGGAACGCGAGGTTCATCTTCGGGAAGAATATCCCGACCATTATCTTTCTTCCACTGAATTCTCGGGACGAGAATTTCTTTTAGAGAAGGAGAATTTGTAACACCCCCTTGTAATGAGCACAGTGACACTCTATTAATCATGCCCAGTCCCCCCCCCCCCCCCCCCCCCCCCCCCCCCCCCCCCCCCCCCCCCCCCCCCCCCCCCCCCCCCCCCCCCCCCCCCCCCCCCCCCCCCCCCCCCCCCCCCCCCCCCCCCCCCCCCCCCCCCCCCCCCCCCCCCCCCCCCCCCCCCCCCCCCCCCCCCCCCCCCCCCCCCCCCCCCCCCCCCCCCCCCCCCCCCCCCCCCCCCCCCCCCCCCCCCCCCCCCCCCCCCCCCCCCCCCCCCCCCCCCCCCCCCCCCCCCCCCCCCCCCCCCCCCCCCCCCCCCCCCCCCCCCCCCCCCCCCCCCCCCCCCCCCCCCCCCCCCCCCCCCCCCCCCCCCCCCCCCCCCCCCCCCCCCCCCCCCCCCCCCCCCCCCCCCCCCCCCCCCCCCCCCCCCCCCCCCCCCCCCCCCCCCCCCCCCCCCCCCCCCCCCCCCCCCCCCCCCCCCCCCCCCCCCCCCCCCCCCCCCCCCCCCCCCCCCCCCCCCCCCCCCCCCCCCCCCCCCCCCCCCCCCCCCCCCCCCCCCCCCCCCCCCCCCCCCCCCCCCCCCCCCCCCCCCCCCCCCCCCCCCCCCCCCCCCCCCCCCCCCCCCCCCCCCCCCCCCCCCCCCCCCCCCCCCCCCCCCCCCCCCCCCCCCCCCCCCCCCCCCCCCCCCCCCCCCCCCCCCCCCCCCCCCCCCCCCCCCCCCCCCCCCCCCCCCCCCCCCCCCCCCCCCCCCCCCCCCCCCCCCCCCCCCCCCCCCCCCCCCCCCCCCCCCCCCCCCCCCCCCCCCCCCCCCCCCCCCCCCCCCCCCCCCCCCCCCCCCCCCCCCCCCCCCCCCCCCCCCCCCCCCCCCCCCCCCCCCCCCCCCCCCCCCCCCCCCCCCCCCCCCCCCCCCCCCCCCCCCCCCCCCCCCCCCCCCCCCCCCCCCCCCCCCCCCCCCCCCCCCCCCCCCCCCCCCCCCCCCCCCCCCCCCCCCCCCCCCCCCCCCCCCCCCCCCCCCCCCCCCCCCCCCCCCCCCCCCCCCCCCCCCCCCCCCCCCCCCCCCCCCCCCCCCCCCCCCCCCCCCCCCCCCCCCCCCCCCCCCCCCCCCCCCCCCCCCCCCCCCCCCCCCCCCCCCCCCCCCCCCCCCCCCCCCCCCCCCCCCCCCCCCCCCCCCCCCCCCCCCCCCCCCCCCCCCCCCCCCCCCCCCCCCCCCCCCCCCCCCCCCCCCCCCCCTGCCCGTTCGAACGCAGGACGCGGCGCACGAAACGGAGCCCCGTGGCGGTTTTTCGACGAACTCCGGCGATGGACCGCCGCGTATGCGCTCGCCGGCGCGTTTCCGGCGACGGCGCTGACGTGGCCTGACTGGTGGGACCGCCTGAGACACTAACCAGTGGGCCCCGCGCAACGGTTGACCGCGTTGACTGCGGTCAACGCGCTGACGTGGCCCTGCAGCCACTGACCTGTGGGCCCGTCTCTGTTAACCAGCTAATTAAACTGATATTAATTAAAACTAATGTAATTAAGTTAATTAGACACTGACACCTGGGTCCCGCACCCCCTAATTAATCATGTTAATTAGTTTAATCCGCTGTTAGGCTAACAGTGGCTGACATGTGGGTCCCACTGGACCCACAGGTCAGATTTGACCTGGTCAGCGCCACTGTGCAATGCTGACATCATCCCCACGCAATGCTGATGTCAGCAGACACTATTCTGGATAATGTTGATTTTATTAAATAAAACTAATTCCAGAAAATCCTTTAACCTTTGGAAAATCATATAAAATAATCCGTAGCTCAGATCGAAAAACTTTCTATATGAAAGTTGCTCAGAACGACGAGACGAGTCTGATCGTGCCGTCTGTTTCGATGCCGGGACACCCTACGTAGAAGAACCCGTAACCTCGAGCCCGATTCTGGTATAGGAATAGTGCACACCCTCCGGTGATCAAATCCCGCACTAACCCTAAAATAGCTAAAATGCCTCAGGTGCATCTTTAGACAACCCTGCACTGCACGCTAGTTTAGCCCGCTCTGTGCTGCATACTTTTACTGTGCATTTATATGTTTCTTCCCCCTCCCCCCCCCCCCCCCCCCCCCCCCCCCCCCCCCCCCCCCCCCCCCCCCCCCCCCCCCCCCCCCCCCCCCCCCCCCCCCCCCCCCCCCCCCCCCCCCCCCCCCCCCCCCCCCCCCCCCCCCCCCCCCCCCCCCCCCCCCCCCCCCCCCCCCCCCCCCCCCCCCCCCCCCCCCCCCCCCCCCCCCCCCCCCCCCCCCCCCCCCCCCCCCCCCCCCCCCCCCCCCCCCCCCCCCCCCCCCCCCCCCCCCCCCCCCCCCCCCCCCCCCCCCCCCCCCCCCCCCCCCCCCCCCCCCCCCCCCCCCCCCCCCCCCCCCCCCCCCCCCCCCCCCCCCCCCCCCCCCCCCCCCCCCCCCCCCCCCCCCCCCCCCCCCCCCCCCCCCCCCCCCCCCCCCCCCCCCCCCCCCCCCCCCCCCCCCCCCCCCCCCCCCCCCCCCCCCCCCCCCCCCCCCCCCCCCCCCCCCCCCCCCCCCCCCCCCCCCCCCCCCCCCCCCCCCCCCCCCCCCCCCCCCCCCCCCCCCCCCCCCCCCCCCCCCCCCCCCCCCCCCCCCCCCCCCCCCCCCCCCCCCCCCCCCCCCCCCCCCCCCCCCCCCCCCCCCCCCCCCCCCCCCCCCCCCCCCCCCCCCCCCCCCCCCCCCCCCCCCCCCCCCCCCCCCCCCCCCCCCCCCCCCCCCCCCCCCCCCCCCCCCCCCCCCCCCCCCCCCCCCCCCCCCCCCCCCCCCCCCCCCCCCCCCCCCCCCCCCCCCCCCCCCCCCCCCCCCCCCCCCCCCCCCCCCCCCCCCCCCCCCCCCCCCCCCCCCCCCCCCCCCCCCCCCCCCCCCCCCCCCCCCCCCCCCCCCCCCCCCCCCCCCCCCCCCCCCCCCCCCCCCCCCCCCCCCCCCCCCCCCCCCCCCCCCCCCCCCCCCCCCCCCCCCCCCCCCCCCCCCCCCCCCCCCCCCCCCCCCCCCCCCCCCCCCCCCCCCCCCCCCCCCCCCCCCCCCCCCCCCCCCCCCCCCCCCCCCCCCCCCCCCCCCCCCCCCCCCCCCCCCCCCCCCCCCCCCCCCCCCCCCCCCCCCCCCCCCCCCCCCCCCCCCCCCCCCCCCCCCCCCCCCCCCCCCCCCCCCCCCCCCCCCCCCCCCCCCCCCCCCCCCCCCCCCCCCCCCCCCCCCCCCCCCCCCCCCCCCCCCCCCCCCCCCCCCCCCCCCCCCCCCCCGTGGTGGGTAAGTTGGTGCACCCCTGAAGGGAAGAACACATCTATCGATAGCCGGTCCTACGGTAAAGGACACTCGGAGTTGTATCCCGATCGATACAGCTAGAACTTGGATGATACCTGGATAAGTGGCTCCGGGATCGCTTTCTCGCAGGGAGTCGAGGAAGGATCTCTGGGCGAGACTGTTACTTGATACTGCTACTTTACTTTATGTTATCCTGTACCCCTCTATTGCAGCAAGACGACGAAGCTGGCGAAGATGCTAGTCTTCGATAGGACTAGGCCTTCTCTCTATTCTGGCATTTCTGCAGCCCAGTCCATATATACAGCCTCCTTTTGATAATGTTGCATATGTAGTGTAGATCCTTGGCTTGCTGAGTACTTCGGATGAGTACTCACGGTTGCTTTATCTTCTTTTTTCCCATATCCAATTGTTGCAACCAGACGGCGGAGCCCCTGAGACTGCCGCCCCTGTCGACGATGGCGGCTACTACTACTACCCTCCCGGCGGTTACTACTACGAGTTTGCCGACGACCAGGAGTAGGATTGGAGGGTCCCAGGCAGGAGGCCTGCGCCTTTCGATCATAGTTTTTATTTTGCCCCGCCTCTGTGAAGGCTTATCTCTTTCTGTAATATATCTGTACTCAGATATCTAACGCTTCCGCCGATGCTTGTTGTCATCAAGCTTTGTATTCGAGCCCTCGAGGCCCTGACTTGTAATAAATGCTTGTACGACTTTATTTATGTTGTAGAGTTGTGTTGTGATATCTTCAAGTGAGTCCTTAGGCTTGATCGTGTGCATTTGCGTGTATGGTTAGTGCACGATTAAGCCGGGGTCGTCACACCCACATCTAATTACTACTCCACAATGCATTCCCTTAGGCCCATAAATGGTGAAGTGTCATGTAGTCGATGTTCACATGACACCACTAAGAGAATCACAACATACATATCATCAAAATATCGAACGAATACCAAATTCACATGATTACTTATGACAAGACTTCTCCCATGTCCTCAAAAACAAAAGTAACTACTCACACATCATCATCATGTTCAAGATCAGAGGAGTATTGAATAACATAAAGGATCTGAATGTTTAATAATTTATCAAGTAAACCAACTAGCATCAACTACTAGAAGTAATCAACACTACTAGCAACCCACAGGTACCAATCTAGGTTTTCATACAAAGATTGAATACAAGAGATGAACTAGGGTTTGAGATGAGATGGTGCTGTTGTTGATGATGATGAAGATTGGTCCTCCCACGATGAGAGGGTTGTTGGTGATGCCCCAAGGGAAGTATCCCCGGCGGAATCTCTCCGCCGGAGAGCAAAAGTGCTCCTGCTCTAGTTCCGCCTCGTGGCGGCGGCGCCTTGTCCCGAAAGTCTCCCCATAAATTTTTTAGGGTAAAATGACTTATATACCAGAAGGAGGGAGCCAGAAGTGGGCCAGGGGCGCGCCCAGGTGCCATGTGGGCACCTGGTGGCTCTCCTCCGGTAACTTTCTGGCCCAGTATTTTTTATATATTCCAAAATAAATCTCCGTAAAATTTCAGCTCATTTGGAGATGTGCAGAATAGGTATCTCTGTTGTAGCTTTTCAGGCCCTGAATTCCAGCTACCGGCATCCCCCCTCTTTGTGTAAACCTTGTGTATTAAGAGAGAAACGTCATTAGAAATACTCCATGAAGTGTTATATTGGCCAAAAACTTTATAAATAACAGTAGGAAAGCATGATGCAAAATGGACGTATCAACTCCCCCAAGCTTAGACCTCGCTTGTCCTCAAGCGAAAAACCAAAATCGAAAAACATGCCCACATGCTTAGAGAGAGAGGTGTCGATGAAAATAAAATACGGACATAGAAGCATCATGTATAATATCATAACAGCAATAAGTACTATCATAAACTTCTCATGAGCAAGTAACAATTCACCACAATATTAAAATATGAAGCATAAACTTTCTTGAAAACTAACAAACTATGTTCTCAGTCAACAATGCAATTGCAATTCATCGTATTTTCAGGAAGGGTCACATGTAGGAGCCTTTTGGCAAGTCCACATACTCAACTATCATTTAGTCTTTCATGATTGCTAACACTCACACCATACATATGGAGCATAAAGTTTCAGCCAGACACATAGAAAGGTAGGGGCTTAAAGGTTTGCCTCCCAACGTATTCACCTCAAGGGTGATGTCAACAATAATAACTCATGCTCACCCACATTCAGCTGGATATATGTGCCTAGATCTTTCCCCACCACATGATGCTTGCCAAAGAGTAAAAAAAAGGAATAGAGGGAATAACTTTGACTCTTTGCATAAAAGTAAATTCATAAAAGTAAAAGATAGGCCCTTCGCAGAGGGAAGCAGAGGTTGTCATGCACTTTTAGTTTTGGATGCACTAACTCTTAATGCAAAGGAACGTCACTTGATATTGCCCCTTGTGATAGCAACCTTTATTATGCAGTCTGTCGCTTTTATTCTTCACCATCACAAGTTCGTACCACGCTTATTTTCCCTTGCAATAAAAGATCATACATATTTAGGAGCAATTTTTATTGCTTTATTGCACCGATGACAACTTACTTGAAGGATCTTACTCAATCTATAGGTAGGTATGGTGGACTCTCATGGCATGAGTTTGGCTAAAGGGTTTTGGATGCACAAGTAGTATTTTTACTTAGTGCGGAATTTTGGCTAGCAAAGATATTGGGCAAGCACCACATGTTAGAGGATCCATGACAATATAAATTCTATGTGAATACGAACAAGCATAACTCATTATGTTGTCTTCCTTGTCCAACATCAACCGTTTGGCATACAATACTTAATGGGTGCTCACAATCACAAAAGATGTCCAAGATAGTATATTTGCATGTGAATCTTCTCTTCCCTATTAACTTTTTCATGAATTGCATCATTGACCAATGCTATGTTTGTCAGCCTTCAATAAATTTTACGACTTATATTTTTCTTTATGTGATGTCATTACGCACCATAAGATTAGCATATGATCTTTTTTTATTTGTTTCATTGCTTTTGATTGAAACATAAAAGTAAAAAAAAACTCAAACTACTCTTTATTATATAACTCACACTCTATTACATAGATAGATAGATCACGAAACTAACACTCGGAAATAGATCATGCTAAACTTTTATTCTACTAGATCATGAAATAACTAAAGATTGAACTAAAAATTAGTAAAGATAATAAAAGTGATGGTGATACGATACCGGGGCACCTCCCCCAAGCTTGGCACAAGCCAAGGGGAGTGCCCATACCCGTGTGATCAAGCTTCCTCCTTTGGTGATGGTGGTAATGATGTAGTAGGATCATTCTCCGGCTTCCATGGCGTATGTTCCCCACCATAATAAGGTGCACGAGTCTCCGGAGTCCTGAAACTTGCAGCCAAACTCATACTTCTGAATTTTTCTTCATACTCATAGTTTTGGCGCTGGAGGTCATAGATTTGATCTTGGAGATAGTCGATGCGATCATTGAGCTTGAGGACGATGTTCTCCATAGATTGGCCATCCACCCTATTCTCATGAGTGAATGCCGTGATCATAGAGTGGTTGGCGTTGAGTCCACGCTCCACCATCCCTTGGCACTTGAAGATCTCTTGCTCCACCGCTTTGAGCCTTTCCTCCATGCTCCCGGTCTTCTTGGGTCCTTGAACGTCCCTGGTGTGAAGCACCCCCTCATGCATCACAATGTCCTGAGGGTGTTTCAGCACCTCCGGAAGGTAGGGGTTGATGACCTTCTCGTAGAACTTGTCCTTGGAGGAACTTGATGAAGCCATGGAGATCTAGATCTGTCAGAAAAACAGCAAGAAACAAGAACAGAGGACTTCTCGCGATGCGGTGGTCAAATCAATCCGGGGACTATATATAGAATTTTTATCTTGCATAACAAGTATACCAGAAGAAAACGGAGTCGGGAAGGCTCACCAGGGGCCCACATGGTACCAGGGCGCGCCCCAGGGGGGCGCCCAGGTGCCATGTGGCCACCTGGTGGGTCCTCTCGGCTTCCTTTTATTTTTGTATTTTTCTAAATATTCCAAAACTGACAGAAAATATTTTTGCGGAATTTTTGGAGTCGGTTTACTTACCGTATCACATACCTATTCCTTTTTCAGTATTCTGGAGTGTTCCGGAAGGACTCCTTGATATGCTCCTCCGGTGTAATAGTATCAATAACATTAGTTTCAACATTAAAGGATGTGCCTGAGATGTAGTGCTTAATCCTTTGTCCGTTTACCACCTTCGGGTTGGTACCCGCGGCATTGTTGATCTTAATGGCTCCGGAACGATAAACCTCCTCGATGACGTATGGTCCTTCCCATTTGGAGAGGAGTTTACCTGCAAAGAATTCTTTTTTCATTTGTTTTCAATGCATGAGCTATTTTCATATTCGCTTTTTTTCAAATTTGTGAACTTTACACAAGTTCATGAACCTTTTCAAATTCATGATTTTCAAAAAAATTGTGAACTTTTTTCAATTTTATTTTTTCCAGATTCGTGAACTTTTCAAATTTATTAATTGTTTTTCAAATCAGCGATTTTAAAAAAAAAATGAACTTTTTCTCAACTTTTTGAACCTTTTCTCAAATTTGTAAACTTTTTTTTACAAATTCATGAGCATTTTTTAAAATTTACATAATTTTTTGAATTCATGAATTTTTTCAAATTGACAAACTTTTTTCAGAAGTCTGGACAATTTTCAAATTCATTATTATTTCTACAAATTCACAAACTTCTTTCAAATCTATAACATTTTTCAAAATCTGTGATTATTTTGAAAAAATTGTGAATACTTTTTAAAAATCTTGAACAGGTTTTTTTAAATTTAAGGAGGATATCTCTCTTTGGTCGAGTGCGTTGCACCAGGCGTGAAGTAGGAGGTCCCGTGCACGACGTTGGATTGTGCATGAAACTCGTAACCAGAAACAAACGGCAGTACCACATGACACATGTGGCAAGCAATAAAAAAAATACTATAATTCAAAAAGAAACAAAGGGCGCTCGCATCTGAGGCGGCAGCAGTGGACTGAGGCAGGTTGATGCTCGATATGTCAGGGCAGTTCGGTTGCCACACGTTGTAAGATCTTTATTCTTTTTTTCTGAAAGGAACGGTGTGAATAATTTACGTGGTGAAGCGGCTAGCTAGTTTCAGGAAGCTGAATCAGATTCTTGGGCGACAAGCCGCAGACAGAGTACGCGCACGTCGTCCTGTTTACTGATGCTAACCTTCACCACCGAAGGATCATAGGTTGAGACTTGAGAGTGCGTTCGGTGGTTATCCACACCCGGCATAGCCATCCTCCATGTGAAAAAAAGGAACAGGGAGCTGCATGTACGGAAACTAATTAAGGAGATAATAAAAGCGAGTAGATAAGAGTCGGTCTGTTGTGCACCATGCGTTCTTGGTGCACGTCAACGCAAAAGCGACGCAGCCCGTGCATAGCATCACGCGCTGCTGCACTGCTGCACTGCTGCAGCTGCGTGCCCCGGATCAGGATGTAAAGGTGCAGGATCAAGCTCACCGTGACGCCCGTGCCGTTTCCTTGGTCAGTTTTGGCGGTGGGCGTGTCGTGCAGCTGGCTGTCGCAGCGGGTGCAAAAGGCGGTGAGTGACCGTTGAGAGGCAGTTGGTCAGTTGGGCCGGGGCACGTCGATGAGGATGCGTGCATGCAGTACAGGGTCGGCGCAGATGGGAACTGGGAGATGTGCAGACCGGCTATGGTAATGGTGGTGGGAAGAAGGGCGAGGTCCGCGTCGCGTTGGGGACACAAGAGTGGAGGTTGTTCAGTTTGTCGTATCGCTGTCGGGACGGCATGCAGCTCGATAGGCTCTTTTCTTTTCTTTTCTGGTTTGTCGAGTCAACGCGCTCACATGCATCCGGCCAGTTCTTGCGAAGTTGCGATAACATGCACGCGCGTGGCCTCTTGACGGAATTGCACCACTTGTATCTTACCGCCGCGCACTTTCTCTCACAAGAACTCTGGTGTTAGAGCCTAGTATAATCAATCATAGTAATCGATACGCGCCGTCGATCTGTTAGGCATACGTTCCTGCCGTAAATCATTTAGGCAAGAGCTAGACATAGCATGATAGCTAGACTGAAAAATGCGTCTTTCTATCAGAAAGAACTTCACTGGTCACGCTAATGCGCCGGTCATTCATTCAGATTCAGGTCGGGCCAAGTGGTGACCGGTCAGAGCTAGCGCCTGGGCAAATGACCGTGTTGATCCGTGCCTCGCCTGCTCAGTGCAATTGCAAGAAAGAGGGAGGGAATTAGGCGTGACGATGAGCGACAGATTACGCCAGTTTCTACTGCTTTTCCGTCAACTGCTATCTGACCGGCAGACCGCAGACAGGCATAATAAAGGATAGTAATAAAGTGGCCAGGGCCTCGGCGCTGGTCATCTGGTCAAGTGGCATCTATACATCTCTCACTGCGTTGGCGTGGCCATATGGGTGTCGTTAGTTCAGCACTGGAGCTTTATCAGTCGACTGCAAGCAGTGGCGGCGCCATGAATTGGCCACGTCCCAGGCTGACCCAGGCAGCCTTCGGCTACTGTAGCGTACTGTAGCGCTGTAGCCACAATAGCATGCTACAATCAACGGGGAGAATATCTGATGCTCCGGGAGCACCTGTGCTTAGGTGCTCCTCTAGCGCCTCGGCCGTTCGATTTCAGATCCAACGTTCATGGTCAGAGCTCGCATATTTTTGCAGAAAAGACCCTGAGGAGTCCGATAATTACGTGTAGGTCCTGAGCATATTTAGATCACCATGCGATCTAGATCCGGTGGCGGAGCTCGCACGGGAGAACCTGTCCTTGGGTGCTCCGGGAGCACAGGATATTTTCCCGATAAGGGAGAATATCTGATGCACTGTAACATCCCAAATTATCAATTTGGAATGTTTTACAATTATTAGCTAAGCATCTATGCATTTTGTTTGAATTGAGTGACATTTGGAATTTTAGAGGCATTTGAATTTTATTTGACTTTGAATTCAATTTGGCATTTGAAATTTATTTCACAAATACCTGACAAATACTTTGTTCAAAAGTATGAGAGGAGCTGACATGACACTCCAAAATGTCAGAAGAAACTAATGCCAAAAGTTGGAATTCAAATTTGTTTTATTTGGAATTTACAAAAAATGTTTTTTATAAATTTTTATTTTGCCTCTGAAAAATAATTCATATTTTAGTATTTATTTTTATGAGATTTTTGATATATATATGTCCTATATAAATTTTTATTTATTTTCTATTTATAGTTTTTTTCCTGTCTTTACTACAAAAAAAAAAAGAGGACGCACCGCGGCCAGGCCAGCCGGCCCAGCACCCGAGCCGGCCCACCAGCGAGCGAGGCCGCCTGCCCCAGCGCGCCCGCGTCCGACTCCCTCTTCCCTCGGTCGCCCGCTCCGCCTCACCTCTTCTCTCTCTCTCACTGACCGCGGGGCCCGCCCATCTCTTTCCCCTCGCGCACGCCATGCCGCTCAGCACGCTCGACGCCGCCGCGGTTCCGATCTTTCCAGGATCGTGATCCCGAGTCGCCCCCTTCCCCACGCTTATGTCTTATAAGTACCCGGACCCCTCCTCCCTCGAACCCCCTAAAACCCCAACCCCAAACCCCGCTGTAGCTCGCGCCCTCGCAAAACGCATCTCGCCGCCGCCGCCTCGGTTCGCCGCCGTTTCCGTCACCGGTGAGGCCCCCCCCCCCTTGCTTCCAAGCACCTTCATCCGCACCCCCTTCCTCTTCCGCATCTCCCTGACAACGTTTCGTCGCCCAGGAACAACCCACGCCGCCGCCTCGAGCATCGCAGCCCCTCGCCGGAGCTGCAGCTCACCAGGGAGTCGTCGTCGCCCCGACCGTCTCCGTCGTCCCCGAGCCACCCCGACGTAACCACCGCCTCCGCATCACTCCGCCGCCTCGCCCCGACGTCTCCGCTGCCGCCCCGGACCACCGGAGCACCCCCACCGCCCGACGCCCGAGTCGCCACCGTCGCCTACGTCCGTCGCCGCCGTCGCTGTAAGCCGACCCCCTCTCCACCGTCCGATCACTAGGGTCTAGATTAGATCACGCGAAGAGTTAGGTTTATTTTATTAGATCGGTTTATTTTCTCGGTTTAGTTAGTTTAAATTGAACAGATCGGTTTTCTTTTATTAGCCGCGTGTACGTTTTTAGTTAAAGTTCGCCCCAGCGATAGATAGTTACAGATCGCGTCTGTTCGGCCCGTTAGCGCGTTTAGTTTTTTTAAGTTTTTATTTTAGTTTCTGTTTTAGCAGAATAGTTCTGTTTTTGTAAAATCAATAACTCTTAGGTTATTTATTATTTTTAGTTGATTCTTTTTGCTCTAGTTTGTAAATTTCCTAAAGTTTCTGTATAAAATAGTTTTGGCCATGTTTTATTTTTTTTAAATTTGTTTTGTATTAGTTTTAGTTAGATTAGTATTTCTGCTATAAAATGAGATAGGATTAATTTTTTTTAGTGTTTCTTTTTGCCACTGCTTTGTTTTGACCTTGCCTAGCAGTAGGATTTATTTGGGTATTTATAGTTTTTATTATAATTAGTTTTACACGAAAACAAGCCTATTCTAGTTATTTTAACTTGCTGCTGTTTTCTGTTGTTTTAATTATTTTAAAAATTTATTTTCACCTCTGTTATATTTTATTTCAGATTAGTTTCTGTAGTTAAGAGGGTGAACTTTTATTTACAGAAAAAAAATGTTTTATTTTATTTTCTTTCTAGTTTTGTTTAGGTATAAAAGGAGTTTTTAATGCGTTTCTTTTTGCATTAAATTTATTTGCTGTTTTTCTTTCTGTCATTTAACAAAAACCTTATTTTGGCTCTGTTTAAGAAAAAATTTGTAGAAGAAAATTATTTTTGAGTTTGTCCCTCTTATAGTAAAAACCTTGCTTTGATTCTATGACTTCGTTGGTTTTATTGTTGGATTTCTTTGTGTGTATGATTGTGTGTTATTATATTTTACTTGTTGTTGTAGTAGAAATTCTATGATGGTATACTTATTTGTGCTATGTTTGACTCGATAGAATTCCCGGAGTGCGAGGCCTGCTATTACGAGTCACTAGCGTTCGAAGACCGTCAGCCAGGCAAGTCTTGATCATGAATTTATTTACCTATGTTTTATTGCCCCCCCCCCCCCCCCCCCCCCCCCCCCCCCCCCCCCCCCCCCCCCCCCCCCCCCCCCCCCCCCCCCCCCCCCCCCCCCCCCCCCCCCCCCCCCCCCCCCCCCCCCCCCCCCCCCCCCCCCCCCCCCCCCCCCCCCCCCCCCCCCCCCCCCCCCCCCCCCCCCCCCCCCCCCCCCCCCCCCCCCCCCCCCCCCCCCCCCCCCCCCCCCCCCCCCCCCCCCCCCCCCCCCCCCCCCCCCCCCCCCCCCCCCCCCCCCCCCCCCCCCCCCCCCCCCCCCCCCCCCCCCCCCCCCCCCCCCCCCCCCCCCCCCCCCCCCCCCCCCCCCCCCCCCCCCCCCCCCCCCCCCCCCCCCCCCCCCCCCCCCCCCCCCCCCCCCCCCCCCCCCCCCCCCCCCCCCCCCCCCCCCCCCCCCCCCCCCCCCCCCCCCCCCCCCCCCCCCCCCCCCCCCCCCCCCCCCCCCCCCCCCCCCCCCCCCCCCCCCCCCCCCCCCCCCCCCCCCCCCCCCCCCCCCCCCCCCCCCCCCCCCCCCCCCCCCCCCCCCCCCCCCCCCCCCCCCCCCCCCCCCCCCCCCCCCCCCCCCCCCCCCCCCCCCCCCCCCCCCCCCCCCCCCCCCCCCCCCCCCCCCCCCCCCCCCCCCCCCCCCCCCCCCCCCCCCCCCCCCCCCCCCCCCCCCCCCCCCCCCCCCCCCCCCCCCCCCCCCCCCCCCCCCCCCCCCCCCCCCCCCCCCCCCCCCCCCCCCCCCCCCCCCCCCCCCCCCCCCCCCCCCCCCCCCCCCCCCCCCCCCCCCCCCCCCCCCCCCCCCCCCCCCCCCCCCCCCCCCCCCCCCCCCCCCCCCCCCCCCCCCCCCCCCCCCCCCCCCCCCCCCCCCCCCCCCCCCCCCCCCCCCCCCCCCCCCCCCCCCCCCCCCCCCCCCCCCCCCCCCCCCCCCCCCCCCCCCCCCCCCCCCCCCCCCCCCCCCCCCCCCCCCCCCCCCCCCCCCCCCCCCCCCCCCCCCCCCCCCCCCCCCCCCCCCCCCCCCCCCCCCCCCCCCCCCCCCCCCCCCCCCCCCCCCCCCCCCCCCCCCCCCCCCCCCCCCCCCCCCCCCCCCCCCCCCCCCCCCCCCCCCCCCCCCCCCCCCCCCCCCCCCCCCCCCCCCCCCCCCCCCCCCCCCCCCCCCCCCCCCCCCCCCCCCCCCCCCCCCCCCCCCCCCCCCCCCCCCCCCCCCCCCCCCCCCCCCCCCCCCCCCCCCCCCCCCCCCCCCCCCCCCCCCCCCCCCCCCCCCCCCCCCCCCCCCCCCCCCCCCCCCCCCCCCCCCCCCCCCCCCCCCCCCCCCCCCCCCCCCGATTCGGGTTTTTTTACATCTGTTTGGGCTTGAGCCCAAGTTTAACCTGTCAATAAAGTTAGTATAAAGTTGAGACACTTATTTTGGGACGGAGTGAGTATTTGGTTAACAAATATTTTGATCAATTATTGCTTGTCTATGAATTGAACAAAACAGAACTGTACGAAAACAAAAACAAAAAAATATCCTAAAAAAAAAGCAAAACTCTAGAAAGAAAAAGGGAAACCGAGGAAGCGCAACTATGCTTCTCACGGACTCCTGCCATACGTGTAATGAAAAGAGCCAACAAAATGGAAAAAGTCCAAAAAAAATCGAGACAACCTTGAAAAACAAAGCAAAATCCGAGTAAACTAGCCCCCCTCCCCCTCCCCCAAAAGCACGCCACCCGCAGATGCGCCCGACTCGTATCACGTGGCGATGCTGGGTCGCACCAGGTGGGGCGCTGGGGCGCTCCCGCGCTGTCCACTGGAACTCCCTCGAAGGGAGTGCCCGTGGGTTAGTTGCTTCCCCCTTCCCTCCACCGCCGACACTTTCCCGTCTTCACCTCGGCCTCTATCGACAACGAGTAGGGAGAGTTACCTATGAAATTTCCTTGCCCTATTTTCATCCTTGTCGTTGACCCACTCGAGTTTGCATTTGCTTTCCCCTGGAGTTGTTAGCGGATTCCCTTACACTGTGTTCGGATGTCTGAATTAGAGCCTTTGTATTGGATTTGGTATTGGCTACCTGCCAATTCAAGCGTTCGGATGTTTACGGAAACGAGCGGACCGAAACGAGCCCAATACAGAGTGGAAACCGCTTCCACTAGCGTAGCCGTCCCGCGATACAGAGGTCTGAGGCTCCGATTTGGGTCGAATTGAGTTGATCCCGCAAAACGCAACGCTTCAGGAGGCAGCTGCGGCCTGGCCCTTTCGTCCCCATGTGGGATCTGCCCTTTCCTCCCGCTTGAGACGGAAGCTTCAGGAGGCGGCGGCGGCGCAGGTATGGATCCCCGCTCCCTGGCCCTACTCCTCCTCCTCCCCTGTCCGATGGCGGCGTACCTTCAAGCCCGCGCAACTGCCGCACCTTCCCCCTGCAGCGCTCCTTCCTCTCCCATCGGAGTCGGCGCAGCCCCTGCATCTAGCTGGCCGGCGCGCCCTCCATCCCGCCCATCCCGCTGGCCGGCGCAGCCCCCCCTCCCCCCATCTTACCCATCTTCTTCTTCCACTTCTTCTCTGCCATCTTCTTCCCCTTCTTCTTCCATCTTATTCCCCCTTCCCCGGATCCCCTTGTTTCTCTTCTTTACTTACCCAGGTAGCCCCTTGTTTCATTCAATTATACTCACACATTGTATAGATTTTGATTTGATGCATAAAGCACAAAGCATAAGCAATTCCATAGTTTGTCATCCGAACATGATTTGGTATTGAAAACTCATTGAGATTCCAAGGCCCAATTCGATGAGCATCCGAACATATGAATTCGTATTCATGTCCAATACAGTTTCCTCCTTGAATTGAAATTGAAACCAATTCAATACGGAGGCCTTCAATACAGACATCCGAACACAGCGTTAGGGCCAAGACATATCCCTGCTCTTCTCATGTCTTGGCCCCATCTCTTCTTGCCGATGCTCTTCTCTCGTTCTTCTATGTTGGGTCAGGTCGATCCTCACTCATGTTCCTGTCAGCCTCTAGGTCGATTCTAGAAGCTCAACCTAAAATTTTATTTTAAAAGCCTACTAGTTAACACTTAATTAGTAGGCTTCTAAAATAAATTTTAGAGTGGGCTTCTCTCAGCTTATTTCTACGGCCAGCCATAAGCCGTAAAAGAACTGGCGTGAAGCCTCCAAGGGATCACATGCGTTTGCACAATTCCAGATGTTGTTTTTAACGTGTGGTAATGCCCACGTCTTTCTAGGGGTATGCTTGTAATTTCCAAAAAGAAAAAAAAACCTTTAGCCTTCGGTATGTCTTTTATACGTAATGCATCTTTTGGCTCCTCCAGTTTTTATCTAACTAATTTTGTTTTAGAAACACAACAACATACACACATCCCTATGAATTATCATATGCACACCCTATTTCTATAAACATCTTCTAAAGACTGAGTCGATAGATCTTGAGATTGACGAATTCTTACTCACAAAAAAGCGAAGTCTTTACAAGGACCTTATAGTCGACAGTCACGCCATACCATCGAAAGAATACTATCGTAAAGGCTGAAATAAATCCAGAAAATATGCGAGGGCCCGTGTTAAGTTTGGAAATTGAAACACAAGAAACAATCATCTAAGCAGATTTTATTTTGCAAAAAGGAAATTGAATCGGAGCACATGAGTCAGATACACGTATAGTACTCACTCCCGATTCGATCTAGGCTTCGAGCCGCCGTTGCTCCTCACCTTGCCGCCGCTAGAGCTCCGCGGGGCAAAGCCCGGGCGGGGGATGGTGGCGGCGGCGAGGCCTTCCTCCGCCCCGGCTCCTGGACGCGGTTGCGGTGGAGATCCGCGCGGGTGTCCTGGATGTGTGCGTCGTCCGGCATCGGCAGCACAACGGTGAGGCCCTCTTCGCTGTCGATGGCTCACCCAAGAGGGGTGGCAGTTCCAGGTGGCGGTGCACCTCCGATCGTGCAATTTCCTGGCAGCAGACGTCACCCATGGGTATACTGGATGACGAAGGAGGTCGATCTGGTGGTTCAGCCAGGGATGGACGTGAATTTGCCAGCGAAAGCTTAGTTCTGCCTCTGTCAGAACCGTCAACAGCCGTGCCTGCGGGCATCGTTACCTCGTTGGAGGTGCTGTGGGGCGAATCGCATTCCCTGTATGCCCCGATGGAAACCCATATTCGGGCTTTCTGGATCGGACGATGGCGAGGTTCCTACTTCGCCACCCCCATGGGGGCATCATCTTTGGGGTTGTACATTGACTGGAGGGACAAGTGTTTGGCTTGGTGGCTAGGCGCAGGTCTCAGTATGTTTCTCGTGTGGTGACCAAGGTGGAGCGGCATGCCATCTACAGTATCGACAACAGGAGTCTTAGCGGCATGGTGCAGCGGGGTCTCGGCGCTGGATACCGTTTGATGGGTGCGCAGGAAGCTGGCGTCGTTCGGCGTTGACGGCAGAAGGGTCTGGCAAGATCACTACATTGATTGCTCCTGAAGATGGGACTGCGAAAGAAGGCGGTGACAGATTCTACAGCGTGTGCATGCGTTGCCTGCTGAGTGTTTGCTAAACGGGCTGGTGCTTCCGGCTAGCTGGTGGGCGGCTTGGCGAGGCCACCGGCTTTCTTGGTGTGCGTGACGCGAGGTCATGACACATCATCAATCTTGTAGGTATGGGGACAATTTCCGCCAGAAAGATGTCTTTGGGTTGATTTATGTATTTATTTTGTATGACCTTTGTTGAATAATGCAATAAAGATGGTTGTGTGCATTGCTCGATGTAGAGGGCTATTCCTCTTCAAAAAAAAAACTCACTATGACCATTAGTTGATGGTACGATCTTAAACCTTTGCACTCCTAAAACTTTTGGAAAGATCACCCTCCGGCACTCTTCATATCACAATATTGTAAAACGCACACGTCCAAATGACGCGCACTATTGATGGAAGTCGACTGATGGAACTCAAGGTCGATCGTGCTGTAAGTACATGTCATCACAAACCAAATGGATTTGACATAGCGGACCATCAATCTCAAATTACTTCCACTGGTTCCCTGCCCGGCCAGTCCACCCTTGCGTACGAAGCTTCCTATCCACAGAGCTGATTTACATGTACATGGCACGATCTACAACGATTGCAATTTTTTTTGTTGGTTGCTTACCAAGCTGGCCGCTTGGTTACAACGATCGGTCTGAGACATGACTTGAGAAGACACGAGACTTGACAGACCCGTGCGAGAGCTGTCTGCCAGCTCAGCCACCCTCATTTCCTTAACCAAATATGTTGGTCACTTGCTAGAAACCGATACATCAAATCATAGCCCGCCCACTTCTTTTTCCGCTGCGAGGGTCGCTTCCTAGAAACCGATAATGTATACCACGTCGAGTCTATCCAGTCGTTCGAGCAAAGACAAAGGGCCGCATACTCGTTTGACAACACACGACAAAAGGACAAGGGAGATACTAGAAGCCATGTTCCTCGAAGCGTATTTGATCTGATCAGCAGCAATTTTGGGATCTGCCCTCCGCCCCATGCATCGGCCAGAAAAGCGTACTAGAGCAGGCAGCTTCTGCAATAGTGTGGGAGCACGTCTTTTCTACTAGTTGCATGTATAGCATGCATGCGCGAAACACGGAAACAGACAGCAGCCATGCAGAGCTGCTATACGTGCATGCATGGAACCCACATGTACAGAAGCACACTCGCACATGTATCACACATCATCGACGCCGACACGACTGCACACATTCATAGTTGATATCGAGCACATTCATAGTAGTTATATTTAAAAGATGATAGCCAAAATTACAAAAACTTAGCTGGGGTTGCTTATTTGCAAAAGGGCATAAGTACTGTTAGTTGATTTAATTCATCGCTACGTTAGGTCTGATTGATATATCACTCCAATATTCGATATCTAAATAGCTATTTTACACTATTAGACTTTTCTACACATGCATGTTTCCACGTCATCTTAGTTATTGGTAGCCGTCCGGTCAAAATCGTGTGGTAATAACAAATCATGCATGTACTCATTTTTCTTCTTCTTAAAAAACATTAATCTATCTGTGCAAATGATGTCACTTCATCAAGTCATGCATGCCTTTTTTTCCAGGGAATGAAGTCGTGCATGTCAGGCACAAGTTAAATTTTTTTGCGTTAATTTTTGTGGCCATTGAATGTATATGTGTTGGACGCTTGAATCAATAATATATGCATTTCATACATCATTTTGCCACATATGTTGTAGGTTTTATCATTTTTAAAATGTAAACAGAGAACATTCTTAAATTTATTTTAGTTGTTTTTAAACACCTATAAATGCATTTGTTTTAGCACAGTTCATGCGGCAATGCATGGTGCACCATCTAGTATAGAAAATCATTGTGATCAATATTTACATATAAAAAACATGATTCCACATCAGGGAAAATCTATCAGTTGAGTGTATTAGGTTATCAATACTCCCTCCGGTCCCTTTTACTCCATATATAAGATCTGTTTGAAGTAAAAATTCATAAAGTTTGATCATGTTTATATGAAAAAATTTCAACATATACAATACTAAAGTTATAAAATATGAAAATTAAATTCATGATGCATCTAATGATATTGAATTTGTATTGCAAATGTTGATATTTTTTTTCATAAACTTGGTCAAACTTATATGCAGAGTAAAATGAACCGGAGGGAGTGCCTTGTATATTACAACAAGAAATCAAAGATGTTGTGCTCCTGGGCCATCATTAGTAACTAGGTTATCAATACTCCCTCCGGTCCCTTTTACTCCATATATAAGATCTGTTTGAAGTAAAAATTCATAAAGTTTGATCATGTTTATATGAAAAAATTTCAACACCCCCCCCCCCCCCCCCCCCCCCCCCCCCCCCCCCCCCCCCCCCCCCCCCCCCCCCCCCCCCCCCCCCCCCCCCCCCCCCCCCCCCCCCCCCCCCCCCCCCCCCCCCCCCCCCCCCCCCCCCCCCCCCCCCCCCCCCCCCCCCCCCCCCCCCCCCCCCCCCCCCCCCCCCCCCCCCCCCCCCCCCCCCCCCCCCCCCCCCCCCCCCCCCCCCCCCCCCCCCCCCCCCCCCCCCCCCCCCCCCCCCCCCCCCCCCCCCCCCCCCCCCCCCCCCCCCCCCCCCCCCCCCCCCCCCCCCCCCCCCCCCCCCCCCCCCCCCCCCCCCCCCCCCCCCCCCCCCCCCCCCCCCCCCCCCCCCCCCCCCCCCCCCCCCCCCCCCCCCCCCCCCCCCCCCCCCCCCCCCCCCCCCCCCCCCCCCCCCCCCCCCCCCCCCCCCCCCCCCCCCCCCCCCCCCCCCCCCCCCCCCCCCCCCCCCCCCCCCCCCCCCCCCCCCCCCCCCCCCCCCCCCCCATAAAAGAAAGAAATGCACAACGCGATGGGCCAATGGGATCCTTACACGGCGACAAAACCCAATGATTTCCTCTGCTGCCCGGCCCTGCCCTGCCCTGCATGCACACCACGAGGCTCGTACGACGGCCGGCCGGCGATCGACCGCTTTTTCCTATTTCGCGACACCGGAGCTCCATGCCTCTTTTGGACAGCATTCATCTCACGCCTACGCTACGTTAGGTGGCCGCAGCAGGCAAACATGAAGGGACGAACGAACGAACGAAGGAGCATCATGGCGAGCTAGTACTCCGCCGAAGCATATCAGCAGTGTTGGTACAGTGCAATATTCCCGGGCGTACGAGCCCGGTCAAACGAACCGAGCGAAACTGAGCTCTGCACACTGCGGTGTCAGGCGCCCCATCTGCGATTGCATCCGTCCCATCAATTCGTCGTGGAGCTCGCACAGTGGCGGAACTCGGGAAAGGTACGGCCATGAGCCGCGTATATACTCCACAGTAGTGGTGCATTGAGTTGGATGGATGGATGGATAGATCCAGTGGTCGATATGCCCATCCAGCGGTCGCAATAATATGGCCGGCGACCACACACCTGCATGGTGCAAATTGCTTACAGGGACAAAAAAAACAGAGTAGCAGAGCTCCAGGGTGAGTAGCATCTAGACACACACACATACATACATCTATCTGGTAGTAACTGCATGTGTTGTGTGCATGAGTAATATCTGACTGAGATGGCTGGGGAGGCTCTCGCCATCCCGGGTCGCATCTCTCTTTTCTGTCTCGTCGGTTCGATCTCGACGGGTGCCGTGGTGGATCCATCGGCTCACAGCCGCCCACGATTTTCTTTTCTTTCTCTTCTCTTCTCTACCAGAAAAAGGAAAACGAACTAGGCTCCTACAAAATCTCGACTGCTAAATCCAAAACCTTCCTATCTAAACCCCTAGCTTAGCTCTAGCTCTGGCTCTGGCTGGTCTGGTTACGGTCGCTGCCGAGTCAATCACACCTCCCTGGGGTCCACGAAGATGGACTGCCCGGGCGCCGACTTGGCCCAATCCCAGCCGTCCGCGTCGGACTCGCCGCCTCCCAGCCGCTTCATGCACCACAGGTCCTCTGCGCACGACAGGCTGCGCCAGTGCGGCAGCCGCCGCCGGAGCGGCTCCAGCGCGGCCACCTGCACTGCCACGGCCGCCGCCCTCCCCCGCGCCCTGTTCACGAACGACACGTACAGCGCCTTCGCGGCCAGAGGGGCGTCGTCGCCTTCGCCGCCGAGGCCGTACGCGAACCAGCCCGCGAACGGCCGGAAGAAGTTGGGGACGGACGGCACGCGCATCCACTTGGCCGCGCGGTCCAGCGCCCGGCTCGCGGCTGCCGCTGCGCGGCGGAGGCGTGAGGCCCCGCGCATCTCCAGGCGGAACACGCCGCCGCAGTCCCACAGGCTCGCCACGGCCCACGACGCCGGCGGCGAGGCCAGGAAGTGCTCCACCCCGCGCCACTTAAAACCTTCGTCCACGACGGCCAGGAACGTGCCGAGGGAGAGCCTGTTGCCGAGGACGGCGCCGATGTCGGCCGGGAAGAGCTCGACGTGGCCGAACCGGCGGCGGTACAGCTGCTCGGCGTCGCGCGCGTCCAGGGGCAAAACGGCCGCGCGGCGCGGGGCCCGGAGGCGGTGCGCGTGCACGGGGTGCACGAGGAGCGACGGCGTGCGGAACTTGGAGTAACCGCAGCGTCCGGTGAAGAGCTGCACAGACGCCTCGTTGGACTTATCCGTGGCCATGTACGCATACTCGGCGCCCATCAGCGAGAACCACCGCTCCAGATGCCCTACCAGCCGCATGGCTACGCCCATCCTCCTGCAACCGCCGATCACGCGCGACGCCGTTAGTACGTAATTCTTGGCCACGCACACGCCGAATCAATGCCGCAGTGTGCGCGGGCGGGTGGGCGCCCATGAGTTTCACGGACGGGGAGAAGATGAAATCAATTCAGTTTCAAGTGCGTTTTACCTGTGGGAAGGTGAGACGCGGAGGCCGAGAATGTAGCCGACGCTGGCGAAGGCGGGCGCGCCGGGGCAGCTCTTTCCCGTGGCCACGGACTTGACGGTGCCGCGGATGAGGCCAACGATCCGGCCGGGCTGGGCAGACGTCTCAGCTACCTTCCATGTCAAAATCAACACAGTTGAGGATTAAAGCAACCCACTACCAGCTGCAATCGATCGAAATCAGCCCGCTGCTCGCCTGCCCGCCCGCCCTCGTGACGTGTAACTGTGCAGCAGCAAGCGACGATGCACAGAGCTACAGATAGGGCAGCAGGCACTTACCAGCATGAGGTAGGCCGGCGAGTGGCGAATGCGAGCGACGGGGTCGCCGAGCAGGTCGGCGTGGAGCGACATGCCGCCAGGCTGGCCGACCTGGCACTCGCGATCGACGGCCTCCGTGCCGGCGCGGTCCGTGGACGGGCTGTACTCCCGGATGATTACCCTTGGCTTCCCCTCTGCAACTTCCATGGCGCTCGAGCTCGAGTGTGAACTGTATCCCTACGACTCACTCATCCACAGCCAGCTTCACCCCGATCTGTGGCCATGTCGACGATAGGCCGGGGACGGGAGCGGGAGTGGAGAAAGCGGCGCGTGGATGCAGTCGCAGGGAGTATATGATGCAACGAGAAGGTTTTGTCGATCCTAAGGATGCTAACAAAGTATGTAAGCTCCAACGGTTCATCTATAGACTGGAGCAAGCATCTCAGAGTTGGAATATTCGCTTTGATGAGGTGATCAAAACTTTTGATTTTGTACAAACTTACGGATAAGTTTGTATTTACAAGAAAGTGAGTGGGAACTCTATAGCATTTCTAATATTATATGTGGATAACATATTGTTGATTGGAAATTATATAGAATTTCTGAAAAGCATAAAATGATATTTGAATAAGAGTTTTTCAATGAAAGACCTCAGTGAAGCTGTTTACATATTGCGCATCAAAATTTATAGAGATAGATCAAGACGTCTAATAGGACTTTCACAAAGCACATACCTCGACAAAGTTTTGAATAAGTTCAAAATGGATCAGTCAAAGAAAGGGTTCTTGACTGTATTCTGATACGTCTCCAACGTATTTATAATTTTTTATTGTTCCATGCTATTATATTATCTGTTTTGAATGTTTTATATGCATTAATATGCTATTTTATATTATTTTTTGGGACTAACCTATTAATCTAGAGCCCAGTGTCAGTTTTTTTCATTGTTTTTGAGTTTCGCAGAAAAGGAATACCAAACGGAGTCCAAACGAAATAAAACCTTCGCGATGATTTTTCTTGGACCAGAAGACAACCAGGAGACTTGAAGATGAAGTCGGAGGAGCCACGAGGCGGCCACAAGTACGGAGGGCGCGCCCAGGGGGGTAGGGCGTGCCCCCCACCCTTGTGGGCCCCCCGTGCACCTCCTGACCTAATTCTTTCGCCTATATATTCTCAAATATCCCCAAACCACCAGAGGCATCCACGAAAACACTTTTCCACCGCCGCAACCTTCTGTACCCGTGAGATCCCATCTAGGGACCTTTTTCGGCACCCTGCCGGAGGGGGATTCGATCACGGAGGGCTTCTACATCAACACAATTGCCCTTCCGATGAAGCATGAGTAGTTTACCACAGGCCTACGGGTCCATAGCTAGTAGCTAGATGGCTTCTTCTCTCTCTTTGATTCTCAATACCATGTTCTCCTCGATGTTCTTGGAGATCTATTCGATGTAATACCTTTTTGCGGTGTGTTTGCCGAGATCCGATGAATTGTGGATTTATGATCAGCTTATCTATGAATATTATTTGAATCTTCTCTGAATTCTTATATGCATGATTTGATATCTTTGTAATTCTCTTCGAACTATCGGTTTGGTTTGGCCAACTAGATTGGTTTTTCTTGCAATGGGAGAAGTGCTTAGCTTTGCGTTCAATCTTGCGGTGTCCTTTCCTAGTGACAGTAGGGGCAGTAAGGCACGTATTGTATTGTTGCCATCGAGGATAAAAAGATGGGGTTTTCATCATATTGCTTGAGTTAATTCCTCTACATCATGTCATCTTACTTAATGCGTTACTCCGTTCTTTATGAACTTAATACTCTAGATGCATGCTGGATAGCGGTCGATGTGTGGAGTAATAGTAGTAGATGCAGAATCATTTCGGTCTACTTGACACGGACGTGATGCCTATATTCATGATCATTGCCTTAGATATCGTTATAACTTTGCATTTTTCTATCAATTGCTCGGCAGTAATTTGTTCACCCACCATATTATTTTCTATCTTGAGAGAAGCCTCTAGTGAAACCTATGGCCCCCGGGTCTATTTTCCATCATATAATCTTCTACTTTCCATCATACAAGTTTCCGATCTACTATTTTGCAATCTTTTACTTTCCGATCTATAAACCAAAAATATTTACTTTATCATTTATCTATCTCTATCAGATCTCACTTTTACAAATAACCGTGAAGGGATTGACAACCCCTTTATCGCGTTGGGTGCAAGTTGTTTGATTGTTTGTGCAGGTATTCGGTGATTTATGCGTTGTCTCCTACTGGATTGATACCTTGGTTCTCAAACTGAGGGAAATACTTATCTCTACTTTGCTGCATCACCCTTTCCTCTGCAAGGGAAAAACCAACGCAAGCTCAAGAAGTAGCAGGAAGAATTTCTGGCGCCGTTGCCGGGGAGATCTACGCCAAGTCAAGACATACCAAGTACCCATCATAAAACTCTCATCTCTTGCGTTATATTATTCGCCATTTGCCTCTCGTTTCCTCTCCCCCACTTCTAAAACAATTTACAAAAATATTTTTCTTTTTATTCGCCCTTCTTTCCGTTCGATTTTTTGTTTGCTTGTGTTACCATGTGCCTTCTTTTTGCTCGCATCTTTGCTTGCTAAAAGTTTATGGATCATCATCCACTTGCTAATCTTTTTAAGAGATCCAATTATGATGAACCAATTTCTAGTGATTTGAGTGCACTAGATTATCTTTATGAAGTTTTGCTTAAAATTCATGAATTTAAAAATTGTGATGAAGTGTTAAAAGAAGAAATCTATGAAGTGATTCACGATAGCTCCTTGGATGAAAAGCATGATTGCAATGGTTCTACTATAAATTCTATTAATGTCAATTGTGCTAATGATATGCAAAACCCTAAGCTTGGGGATGCTAGTTTTGCTAGGTCCACTACTTGTTGCAATGATCATGATTGGGGTGATTTTTCTTATGATCTTGAAAATTTATTTAAGCCTCGTGATGAATATGTTTGCAATAATATTGAAAGTGGGTTTGGAAGAGTGTCAACTCTAGGATATAATTATCCCACTACTTTGGAGTATGATCAATCTTATGAAATTTTTGATAAAAGTGGGTTTGGAGAGGTCATGACTTTATTTGATGATAATCCCACTATTTTGGAAGAGTGTCAACTTTGCATGCATGTGGATCGTGTTGAGAATATTTTATGTGATAGTTATATTGTTGAATTTGATTATGATCCTACATGTAATTATTATGAGAGAGGAAAATATGGTTGTAGAAATTTTCATGTTACTAAATTACCTCTCTTCATGTTGAGATTGCTATCGTCTCTTTCTTCTTCCTTGCATATGCTAGTTTTTGCTTGCCTTGATAATTTGTTTGCTTATAAAATGCCTATGCATAGGAAGTATGTTAGACTTAAATATGTTTGTCACATGTTTTATGATGCTCTCTTTGTGCTTCAATTCTTGTCCTTCATGTGAGCATCATTAAAATTATCAACTCCTAGCTAAAAGACTTTAAAGAAAAGCGCTCGTTGGGAGACAACCCAATATTTTTTCATGCTGTTTTTTAATAAATTTTTCATCTAGCCTCTGGTTAGATGTGTTTTGGTGTTTTAATTAGTGTTTGTGCCAAGTAAAACCTTTGTGATGGCTTACGGTGATAGTTGATTTGATCTTGCTGAAAAACAGAAACTTTTGCATCCAGTATCAGAATTTTAATAATTCACTGGAGCATTGAAAAACCCTGAATGTTTTACACGAGATTGATATACAAATTTCCTCTGTTGTCCTAAATTTTTAGAATTTTTGGAGTTACAGAAGTATTAGAAAAATTCGGATCTTCGCAGACTGTTCTGTTTTTGACAGATTCTGTTTTCTTTGTGTTGTTTACTTATTTTGATGAATCTATGGGTAGTATCAGGGGGTATGAACCATGAAGAAGTTGGAATACAGTAGATATTATACCAATATAAATAAATATTGAGTTCACAACAGTACCAAAAGTGGTGATTTATTTTCTTATACTAACGGAGCTTATGAGATTTTCTGTTGAGTTTTGTGTTGTGAAGTTTTCAAGTTTTGGGTAAGGATTTGATGGACTATGGAATAAGGAGTGGCAAGAGCCTAAGCTTGGGGATGCCCAAGGCACCCCAAGGTAATATTCAAGGACAACCAAGAGCCTAAACTTGGGGATGCCCCGGAAGGCATCCCCTCTTTCGTCTTCGTCTATCGGTAACTTTACTTGAGGCTACATTTTTATTCACCACATGATATGTGTTTTGCTTGGAGCGTCTTGTATGATTTGAGTCTTTGATTTTTATTTTGCCACAATCATTCTTGTTGTACACACCTTTTGAGAGGGACACGCATGAATCGTGATTTATTAGAATACTCTATGTGCTTCACTTATATCTTTTGAGCTAGGCAATTTTGCTCTAGTGCTTCACTTATATCTTTTTAGAGCACGGTGGCCGTTTTTATTTTATAGAAATTAATAAAATCTCATGCTTCACTTATATTATTTTGAGAGTCTTTAAACAGCATGGTAATTTGCTTTGGTTATAAATTTAGTCCTAATATGATAGGCATCCAAGAGGGATATAATAAAAACTTTCATATAAAGTGCATTGAATACTATGAGAAGTTTGATTCCTTATGATTGTTTTGAGATATGAAGATGGTGGTATTAGAGTCATGCTAGTGAGTAGTTGTGAATTTGAGAAATACTTGTGTTAAGGTTTGTGAGTCCCGTAGCATGCACGTATGGTGAACCGTTGTGTAACGAAGTTGGAGCATGAGATATTTTTTGATTGTCTTCCTTATGAGTGGCGGTCGGGGACGAGCGATGGTCTTTTCCTACCAATCTATCCCCCTAGGAGCATGCGCGTAGTACTTTGTTTCGATGACTAATAGATTTTTGCAATAAGTATGTGAGTTCTTTATGACTAATGTTGAGTCCATGGATTATACGCACTCTCACCCTTCCACCATTGCTAGCCTCTCTTGTACCGCGCAACTTTCACCGGTACCTTACAGCCACCATACCTACCTATTATAGCATTTCCATAGCCATTCCGAGATATATTGCCATGCAACTTTCCACCGTTCCGTTTATTATGACACGCATCATCATTGTCATATTGCTTTGCATGATCATGTAGTTGACATCGTATTTGTGGCAAAGCCACCATTCATAATTTTTTCATACATGTCACTCTTGATTCATTGCACATCCCGGTACACCGTCGGAGGCATTCATATAGAGTCATATTTTGTTCAAGTATCGAGTTGTAAGTAAATAGAAGTATGATAATCTTCATTATTAGAGCATTGTCCCATGTGAGGAAATAAAAGAAAAAAAAGGAAGAAAGAAAATAAAGGAAAAAGAAGAAAAAAGAAGAAAAAAAGGAAAGAAAAGAAAAAAAAGGAAAAAAAGAAGAGAAAAAAATGAGAGAAAAAGAGAGAAGGGGCAATGTTACTATCCTTTTTCCATACTTGTGCTTCAAAGTAGCACCATGATCTTCATGATAGAGAGTCTCCTATGTTGTCACTTTCATATACTAGTGGGAATTTTTCATTATAGAACCTGGCTTGTATATTCCAACGATGGGCTTCCTCAAATTGCTCTAGGTCTTCATGAGCAAGCAAGTTGGATGCACACCCACTTAGTTTTCTTTTGAGCTTCCATAAACTTAAAGCTCTAGTGCATCCGTTGCATAGCAATCCCTACTCACTCACATTGATATCTATTGATGGGCATCTCCATAGCCCGTTGATACGCCTAGTTGATGTGAGACTATCTCCCTCTTTTTGTCTTCTCTACAACCACCATATTCTATTCCACCTATAGTGCTATGTCCATGGCTCACGCTCATGTATTGCGTGAAAGTTGAAAAAGTTTCAGAACGTCAAAAGTATGAAACAATTGCTTGGCTTGTCATCGGGGTTGTGCATGATTTGACTATTTTGTGTGATGAAGATGGAGCATAGCTAGACTATATGATTTTGTAGGGATAAGCTTTCTTTGGCCATGTTATTTTGAGAAGACATAATTGCCTTATTAGTATGCTTGAAGTATTATTGTTTTTATGTCAATATTAAAATTTTGTTTTGAATCTTATGGATCTGAACATTCATGCCACAATAAAGGAAATTACATGGATAAATATGTTAGGTAGCATTCCACATCAAAAATTCTGTTTTTATCATTTACCTACTCGAGGACGAGCAGGAATTAAGCTTGGGGATGCTTGATACGTCTCCAACGTATCTATAATTTTTTATTGTTCCATGCTATTATATTATCTGTTTTGGATGTTTTATATGCATTAATATGCTATTTTATATTATTTTTGGGACTAACCTATTAACCTAGAGCCCAGTGCCAGTTCCTGTTTTTTCCTTGTTTTTGAGTTTCGCAGAAAAGGAATACCAAACGGAGTCCAAACGGAATAAAACCTTCGCGATGATTTTTCTTGGACCAGAAGAAAACCAGGAGACTTGGAGATGAAGTCGGAGGAGCCACGAGGCGGCCACAAGGACGGAGGGCGCGCCCAGGGGGGTAGGGCGTGCCCCCCATCCTTGTGGGCCCCCCGTGCACCTCCTGACCTAATTCTTTCGCCTATATATTCCCAAATATCCCCAAACCACCAGAGGCATCCACGAAAACACTTTTCCACCACCGCAACCTTCTGTACCCGTGAGATCCCATCTAGGGACCTTTTCCGGCACCCTGCCGGAGGGGGATTCGATCACGGAGGGCTTCTACATCAACACCATTGCCCTTCTGATGAAGCGTGAGTAGTTTACCACAGACCTACGGGTCCATAGCTAGTAGCTTAGGGCTGGATTAACGAGCTGCTCGGCTCGTTCGGCTTGTTATCATTAAGCTCGTTATCGTTAAACTCGTTATCATTAAGCTCGTTAATATTAACGAGCTAAAACCTCTGTTTAGCTCGGTTCGTTATGGGCTCGTTATGCTCGTGAGTGTTCACGAGTGCTCGTTAAGGTAATAAACAACACAGAAGAATCCCATGATCCCATGGAAAATTCACAATAGAATAAATTAAACAAGGACGTTAAGGTAATAAACAACACAGAAGAATCCCATGATCCCATAAAAAATTCACAAAGGCATAAATTAATAAAGGACGTTTGGTTCCTAGCGGCTGGCTCCTGGTTGACTCTATGGTCTCCTGGCGGTGAGCTCCTAGGTCTAAGAGAAGCGACGAAGTGGGCTGGGGGCGCTAGGCCCTTAGGCTGGGCTAACTAGCAACTCTTTTGTTAGTGGGCTGATTTGAACTAGGGGTCTCATGTCAAACTTTTGAAAATTAGCGAGCTAAACGAGTTAGCTCGTGAAACTCGTTTGCTCGCTCATTAAGCTCGTTAATCTTAATGAGCAAAAAACATTGTTTGGCTTGGTTCATTTGCTAACGAGCACAAGCCGAAACGAGCCGAACTATCGAGCGCTCATTATGCTCGCGAGCTTCGAGCTTTTCGTCCAGCCCTATAGTAGCTAGATGGCTTCTTCTCTCTCTTTGATTCTCAATACCATGTTCTCCTCGATGTTCTTGGAGATCTATTCGATGTAATACCTTTTTGCGGTGTGTTTGCCGAGATCCGATGAATTGTGGGTTTATGATCAGCTTATCTATGAATATTATTTGAATCTTCTCTGAATTCTTATATGCATGATTTGATATCTTTGTAATTCTCTTCGAACTATCGGTTTGGTTTGGCCAATTAGATTGGTTTTTCTTGCAATGGGAGAAGTGCTTAGCTTTGGGTTCAATCTTGCGGTGTCCTTTCCCAGTGATAGTAGGGGCAGCAAGGCACGTATTGTATTGTTGCCATCGAGGATAAAAAGACGGGGTTTTCATCATATTGCTTGAGTTAATTCCTGTACATCATGTCATCTTACTTAATGCGTTACTCTGTTCTTTATGAACTTAATACTCTAGATGCATGCTGGATAGCGGTCGATGTGTGGAGTAATAGTAGTAGATGCCCCCCCCCCCCCCCCCCCCCCCCCCCCCCCCCCCCCCCCCCCCCCCCCCCCCCCCCCCCCCCCCCCCCCCCCCCCCCCCCCCCCCCCCCCCCCCCCCCCCCCCCCCCCCCCCCCCCCCCCCCCCCCCCCCCCCCCCCCCCCCCCCCCCCCCCCCCCCCCCCCCCCCCCCCCCCCCCCCCCCCCCCCCCCCCCCCCCCCCCCCCCCCCCCCCCCCCCCCCCCCCCCCCCCCCCCCCCCCCCCCCCCCCCCCCCCCCCCCCCCCCCCCCCCCCCCCCCCCCCCCCCCCCCCCCCCCCCCCCCCCCCCCCCCCCCCCCCCCCCCCCCCCCCCCCCCCCCCCCCCCCCCCCCCCCCCCCCCCCCCCCCCCCCCCCCCCCCCCCCCCCCCCCCCCCCCCCCCCCCCCCCCCCCCCCCCCCCCCCCCCCCCCCCCCCCCCCCCCCCCCCCCCCCCCCCCCCCCCCCCCCCCCCCCCCCCCCCCCCCCCCCCCCCCCCCCCCCCCCCCCCCCCCCCCCCCCCCCCCCCCCCCCCCCCCCCCCCCCCCCCCCCCCCCCCCCCCCCCCCCCCCCCCCCCCCCCCCCCCCCCCCCCCCCCCCCCCCCCCCCCCCCCCCCCCCCCCCCCCCCCCCCCCCCCCCCCCCCCCCCCCCCCCCCCCCCCCCCCCCCCCCCCCCCCCCCCCCCCCCCCCCCCCCCCCCCCCCCCCCCCCCCCCCCCCCCCCCCCCCCCCCCCCCCCCCCCCCCCCCCCCCCCCCCCCCCCCCCCCCCCCCCCCCCCCCCCCCCCCCCCCCCCCCCCCCCCCCCCCCCCCCCCCCCCCCCCCCCCCCCCCCCCCCCCCCCCCCCCCCCCCCCCCCCCCCCCCCCCCCCCCCCCCCCCCCCCCCCCCCCCCCCCCCCCCCCCCCCCCCCCCCCCCCCCCCCCCCCCCCCCCCCCCCCCCCCCCCCCCCCCCCCCCCCCCCCCCCCCCCCCCCCCCCCCCCCCCCCCCCCCCCCCCCCCCCCCCCCCCCCCCCCCCCCCCCCCCCCCCCCCCCCCCCCCCCCCCCCCCCCCCCCCCCCCCCCCCCCCCCCCCCCCCCCCCCCCCCCCCCCCCCCCCCCCCCCCCCCCCCCCCCCCCCCCCCCCCCCCCCCCCCCCCCCCCCCCCCCCCCCCCCCCCCCCCCCCCCCCCCCCCCCCCCCCCCCCCCCCCCCCCCCCCCCCCCCCCCCCCCCCCCCCCCCCCCCCCCCCCCCCCCCCCCCCCCCCCCCCCCCCCCCCCCCCCCCCCCCCCCCCCCCCCCCCCCCCCCCCCCCCCCCCCCCCCCCCCCCCCCCCCCCCCCCCCCCCCCCCCCCCCCCCCCCCCCCCCCCCCCCCCCCCCCCCCCCCCCCCCCCCCCCCCCCCCCCCCCCCCCCCCCCCCCCCCCCCCCCCCCCCCCCCCCCCCCCCCCCCCCCCCCCCCCCCCCCCCCCCCCCCCCCCCCCCCCCCCCCCCCCCCCCCCCCCCCCCCCCCCCCCCCCCCCCCCCCCCCCCCCCCCCCCCCCCCCCCCCCCCCCCCCCCCCCCCCCCCCCCCCCCCCCCCCCCCCCCCCCCCCCCCCCCCCCCCCCCCCCCCCCCCCCCCCCCCCCCCCCCCCCCCCCCCCCCCCCCCCCCCCCCCCCCCCCCCCCCCCCCCCCCCCCCCCCCCCCCCCCCCCCCCCCCCCCCCCCCCCCCCCCCCCCCCCCCCCCCCCCCCCCCCCCCCCCCCCCCCCCCCCCCCCCCCCCCCCCCCCCCCCCCCCCCCCCCCCCCCCCCCCCCCCCCCCCCCCCCCCCCCCCCCCCCCCCCCCCCCCCCCCCCCCCCCCCCCCCCCCCCCCCCCCCCCCCCCCCCCCCCCCCCCCCCCCCCCCCCCCCCCCCCCCCCCCCCCCCCCCCCCCCCCCCCCCCCCCCCCCCCCCCCCCCCCCCCCCCCCCCCCCCCCCCCCCCCCCCCCCCCCCCCCCCCCCCCCCCCCCCCCCCCCCCCCCCCCCCCCCCCCCCCCCCCCCCCCCCCCCCCCCCCCCCCCCCCCCCCCCCCCCCCCCCCCCCCCCCCCCCCCCCCCCCCCCCCCCCCCCCCCCCCCCCCCCCCCCCCCCCCCCCCCCCCCCCCCCCCCCCCCCCCCCCCCCCCCCCCCCCCCCCCCCCCCCCCCCCCCCCCCCCCCCCCCCCCCCCCCCCCCCCCCCCCCCCCCCCCCCCCCCCCCCCCCCCCCCCCCCCCCCCCCCCCCCCCCCCCCCCCCCCCCCCCCCCCCCCCCCCCCCCCCAGTGGGGAGGGGGCGCAAGGGATGGAGACACCAAACCCAAGCCTCCTCTCTCTCCCGATAAGCCTCCACCTCGATCCGTCAGTGCTTGGCGAAGCCCTGTCGGTGTTCCGCTGCCATTACCACCACCGCGCCGTCATATTGGTTCATATCTCATCTACCTATTCTCCCTCTCTTTCTGGATCAAGAAGGAGGATACATCACCGAGCCGGAAGTGTGCTAAACTCGGAGGTGTCGCACGTGTGGTGCTCAGATCGGATTAGATCGCGACGCGAGTACGACTTCGCCAACCATGATCTCTAGATCGTTAATGCTTTCGGTCTACAAGGGTGTGGCACCCAAGCTCAGAGGAAACCGGAATGCCCCGTATTCCAGCCCAGAGACAAGTCTTCTAGAATACGACACTGCTCGGCATAGAACAAATCAGCTCTTAATACAAAGGATAAAGGTACAAGGGTCTGATGTTACACATGATCACATCAGCTCGGCAACACTACGCCTGCTAAGGTAGCTCTATGCTAGTAGCGGAATAACTCTCTCGGCAGCGGAACAACGACGGTGGTGGTGAACTCCACTCCGCAGGGACTCTGGCTGGGACACGATCTAGCTCGCACGCTCGGTATCCACATCAAGCAATCAATCACAGCTTCACCTGCAAACTGGCATGACACGCCAGGTGAGTACTTTGAATGTACTTGCAAGCTCACAACAACCAAAAGCATCAAGGCAAAACAATAACACAGCATTAACAGATTAGGCTCTAAACAACTACTATGATGCGGAAGAAAATATAAGCATGACATGAAACTACTAGAATACTGATGAACCAACATCTTGGATCTCGAGAACCATCACACTCTTGGCTATCCCACCAAGCAATAAGTCACCTCGATCACCTCGTCATCAATACCTCCATGTGATCACCGCATGACCACATCACAAACTGAATGATCATCCTCGAGATCATTCCCACATCATCATCGGCATCCTGCCAAACTGCTACTGCTCACATATCTATATATATAAGTAATCTAATTAGTCATTCCATCATCGTGAGTGTTGATCGACCGGTGTGACCTAGTATGAACTGTGCCCATGACCGAGGACGCGGCTATTGATAGTTTAAACACACTCTGCAGAGGTTAGCACACTATACCCACACCACAGAACCCATGGCCTCGTGATCCCATTTCGGTGGACCAACGGCGTTCCGACAAAACCAATCTATTGCATGACACTCTCCCGGCCACTCCGACAAACTCCCCTTTGGGCTAAGTCATGGGTGGCCCCGATGCCACTCTGGACACCCAACGGCCACCGTCATGGCAAAACTAAAATGGTGCCAAATGGGGACATGAGCTCAATACCTAACACGGGCACACAAGGCTTATGACCGCCTACCTAATCAAGGTAGCGCGCGCACATAACCTTCCTTAGTGGGAGGCACCGACGAGAGGCATGACAATAGACCGTATTAGGGCCTTCCCATAAAGGCAAATGTGGTTGCACTAGGAAAGCCCAGTTCGGCGGCACCTGACCAACGAAATGACAGAATTTGTCCCCAAGATAATATCGATGATAACTGATACTCCAATATCACATATCCACCTGTAATCCAAATCATAGCAATATCCAACAAATAATCCAAAGCAGAACATAACCGTATCATAACACTCTGAGGGTGGCAGGATAACTACTATGATGAATCCAGAAAGAGATACTACTATCCCAGTAGCCATGACAAGATGTAAGCCTAATATCCACATGATAGCACCAAATCCAAAATAATAATCCAAAGCATAATATCAAATACTATCATGATGAAAATAATAAGCATAGCCACTAATAATCCAATGGCCACCTGACATCCTCAATCTGCAAAACATTAGTGCTAGAAATCCAAGCAACATCATGGCAGTAGCAAGATCAACATATCACTCCAAGAAATGCCATGAATAAATCATATGTAGCTAATGCAATATTTTAAGCAATTTAATTAATTAAACCATGACATTGCATTGCAATCATGCAAATGGAGGGTGTGGCTTACCTTGCTCCAAGAAAGGGATGGAAAGCTCCTGGTCTTCACCAAGCAACACAAAACACTCTGAAAAACATTTTTGAAATATTTTGAGAATAACACATAATGCATTTTTCTCTGTCCAGAAAATCTAGACAGCAGAGAAAAATGTCAACTTCTACCAGAAAATAGAGGAGCTCAAAAGAAAAATAATGCAAAAAGAATCGGCTCATTTGGACTTGTAGTTTAGGAGTTATTCAGGGTCAAAGTTGGGTCAAAACTGAATTTAAATAGAATTTATTTGAATTACAGAAAAACTCTGGAGGGGGTGACGTCGAAGGTGTAAAAGTAGATTACGCCTTCACTTAAAAATGGTTTGGGAGGGGATAGAGAGACTGACAAGTGGGACCGGCCTGGCAGGTTTATAAAGAGAGAGAGGGAACAGAGAGGGGCGGCTCACCGACGACGGCTCACCGGCGTAGAGGCCACGGCGGCGATGGGCGACGGCGGGAAACGAATGGGCGCTCGATGGCGGTCACGCCCGTACCCGCAGCTCACCAGGAGATGGCCAGACGGTGTCGCGCCCTTCGTCTCCGGCGGCTGCAAGTTTCGGGCGCCAGCGAGGTTGGCATTCCCGGCAACGATTGACCCGGGGAAGAGGCTGAGGAGGACCAGTGGAGTGAGAGAAACATGATGGTGGTGGTGGCTGGGACGGAAGGCATGATACGTCTCTAACGTATCTATAATTTATGAAGTATTCATGCCATGTTTATAACAATTCTATATTGTTTTTGCATGATTTGATTAGAACTAACCCGGACTGACGTTGTTTTCAGCAGAACTACCATGGTGTTGTTTTTTGTGCAGAAATGAAAGTTCTCCAAATGCAACGAAACTTTTTGACGATTTTTTATATAAGGAATGAGCCCCAGGAAGCTTCGAGGAAGGACCAAAAGATGCTCAGGGTGCCCACACAACACCAGGGCGTGCCCCCCCTTGGGTGGTGCCCCGGTGTTGTGTGGGCCCCCTGAGGCTCCCCTTCTCGTGAAACCAACGCCAAAAATTCACATATATATAGAAACCTCCGATGGATAACCTAGAACTTGGACTCCGCCGCCGCACGCCTCTGTATCCTCCGAAAACCAATCTGGACCCTGTTCTGGCACCTTGCCGGAGGGGGGAACCATCACCGGAGGCCATCTTCATCATCCCGACGGCCACCATGATGAGGAGGGAGTAGTCCACCCTCGAGGTTAGGGGTATGTACCAGTAGCTATGTGTCTCATCTCTCTCTCTCTCGTGATCTTGAGATGTCACGATCTTGATGTATCATGGGCTTTGTTAATATAGATGGATCATATGATGTTTCTCCCCTCTCCATCCTTGTTGTGATGAATTGAATCTTGTCCCTTTGAAGTTTTGTTGTTGTCGGATTGAATATTCAGATCTTGGGAACACATGATATATGTCTTGCGTATGAATACTCGAGGTGACAATGGGGTATCATATTGATCCACTTGATGTATGTTGTGGCACTCAACTTGCGGATTCCCGAGGTGACATTGGGGTAATCTATGCATAGGGGTTGATGCACATTTTTATTATCTTTTCTCCAATAGAAACTTTGGGGTCTCCTTGTAGTTCTTTGTGTGGATTAAATATTATGATCATGAAGTTGTTTGATGCATGTCGTAGAATCAACTCACGGATACTTGTGGTGACATTGGAGTGTCTAGCTGACATTAGAGTTGGTTGATGTGTGTCATATGGTGTTATTTTAGTACGAACTCTAGGGCTGTTTGTGACACTTATAGGAATAGCCCAATAGATCGATCAGAAAGAATAGCTTTGAGGTGGTTTCATACCCTACAAACAATTTCTATCTTATGTTCTCCGCTAATAGGAACTTGGGAGTGATTCTTCGTTGCACTTTGAGGGATAATCATATGATCCAACTATGTTAGCATTGTTGAGAGATTGCACTAGTGAAAGTATGTATCCTAGGCCTCATTTTCTATCATTGCAATACCATTTGTGCTCCGTTTTACTATTTACTACCTTGCTGTTTTTATTGTTCGCACTACAAAAACTCATATCTACTATCCATACTACACTTTTATCACCATCTCTTCACCGAACTAGTGCACCTATACAATTTACCATTGTATTGGGTGTGTTGGGGACACAAAAGACTCTTTGTTATTTGGTTGCAGGATTGCTTGAGAGAGACTATCTTCATCCTACGCCTCCCACGGATTGATAAACCTTAGGTCATCCACTTGAGGGAAAATTGCTACTATCCTACAAAACTCTGCGCTTGGAGGCCCAACACGTGTCTACAAGAACAAGTTGTGTAGTAGACATCAAGCTCTTTTCTGGCGCCGTTGCCGGGGAGGTGAGTGCTTGAAGGTATATCTTTAGATCTTGCAATAGAATCTTTTAGTTTCTTGTTTTATCACTAGTTTGGTTTTATAAAAAGAAAACTACAAAAAAATGGATTTGAGGTTGCCTCATATTATGCATCTTTATAATGTCTTTCTTGAAAATAATGGAGAGGAAAATTGTGCTCAATTGATAGATGAAGAATTCTATAAAATGTTTAATTTGAATGTTGAGCATGATTGCAATATTGTTAGTATGCTTTCTATGAATATCCATGATGCTAATGATGTGCAAAGCCACAAGCTTGGGGATGCTACGTTTGATGAAGATGATATTTTTACTCCCCCACGTTTTGATGAGAAAAGGTATGATGAAAACATGCCTCCTATTTATGATGATTATTGTGATGATACTTATGCTATGAAAAAGAGTGATGATTACTATTATGATACTCCCACTATAATTGATGAGAAGAAATTTGCTCATGTGGAGAGTAACAAATTTTCTATGCTTGTGGGTCATGAAAAGAATGCTTTATGTGATGGTTATATTGTTGAATTCATTCATGATGCTACTGAAAATTATTATGAGAGAGGATCATATGCTTTTACATATTGCAATAATATCAAGTTTCCTCTCTATGTGTTGAAAGTTTCGAAGTCATGCTTGTTTTGCCTTCCTATGCTAGTTGATTCTTGCTCCAATAAATTATTTGTTCACAAAATCCCTATGCATAGGAAGTGGGTTAGACTTAAATGTGCTAGTCATATGCTTCATGATGCTCTCTTTGTGTTTCAATTCTTATCTTTTATGTGAGCATCATTGAAATGATCATGCCTAGCTTGAAAGGCATTAAAGAAAAGTGCTTGTTGGGAGACAACCCAACACTTTTACCTACTGTTTTTGTGTGTTCACATGATTAAGCTACTGTATTAATCATGTTTTATATGTTTTATTTCAATAAAGCGCCAAGTAATGCCTTTGGGATAGTGTGGATGATAGTTGACTTGATTCTGCGCAAAAATAGAAACTTTTGCTCCCAGTGCAGAAATTCTCAAAAATCACCAGAGAGTCAAAAGCTTCTGAATTTTTTACACATGATTTATATACAAATTCCCCACGTTTTCCTAATTTTTCAGAATTTTTGGAGTTGCAGAAGTATGGTCATTGTTCAGATCATTACAGACTGTTCTATTTTTGACAGAATCTGCCTTGTTTGCATAGTTTGCTTGTTTTAGCATTTCCATAGCTTATATTAAGTGATATAAATTGTGGAAATGATATAGTACAGTAGGTTTTATGTGAGAACTATTATGGATCTTGTCCTTGACAGTACCTAAGTGAATGATTTGTGTTCATTATACTAACCCATCTCACGAAGTTCCGTTAAGTTTTGTGTGATTGAAGTTTTCAAGTTTTGGGTGAGATATCGATATGAGGAGAATGAGGAGTGGAAAGACCCTAAGATTAGGGATTCCCAAGGCACCCCAAGGTAATATTCAAGGAATACCCAAGCAACTAAGCTTGGGGATGCCCCGAAAGGCATCCCCTCTTTCGTCTTCAACATTATCGGTAACCTCACTTGGGACTATATTTTTATTCATCACATGATATGTGTTTTGCTTGAAGCGTCATTTTTATTTGAGTTGTATTTGATTGTTGTTATTTATAATAATGTTTTGTACCTTTTATTTTAATAAAAGTGTCAAGTATAGCCTTTACCATGCTCAATTTGCAAGTGAATGAATTGCTGTTTCAAAACAGAAAGTTTGCTGTTGGTGCAAAAATTCCCTAGAAAAGTAAGTATGTCATAAAATCTTGAAATTTTGACACAGAATGCTCTTATAAATTATCTATAGTGTGGTAAATTGTAAGAATTTTTGGAGTTAATTAAGTATGGATCTTGATGCATTCTTTACAGACTGTTCTGTTTAGACAGATTGCTGTTATGTTTGCATATGTTGGCTTGTTTAATGGTTATATTTGAGGATGGGAGTATTAAATATGCAGAGGCATTTAGTATGCGATGTTAAATTATAATTTTAGTGATTTGTTACAGTAGAAAATGATAAAGTTTTGCATTGATCTATACTAACTTATCTCACGAGTTCTTGTTGAGTTTTATGTGGATGAAGTTTTTGAGATTTAGAAAAACCGTGATATGAGAGGAATTAAGGAGACACGAGAGCTCAAGCTTGGGGATGCACAGGGCATCCCAATTTCATATTTCAAGAAGTCTCAAGCAACTAAGCTTGGGGATGCCCCGGTAGGCATCCCACCTTTCTTCTTCAATAACTATCGGTCAGTTTTCTTTGAGCCTAAGTTTTTACTTCTTCGCATGAGTTGTGCTATACTTGGTGTGTCCTTTTGTTTGTTGTTTTAATAAGATACTTAGATCTGAAATCTTTGAATGAGAGAGTGTCCTCACATAGCTACTTAGTTGTTTGACTACTCATTTGATCTTCACTTATATCTTTTTGGAGTAGTTTGTCATTTACTCTTGTGGTTCACTTTTATCCTATGAGTAAATTGTGAAAGAATTGAATATCATAAAGTTGAAATTATATCTGCTTCATATGCTTGTATCATGCCTAGTAGTAGCTTCACATTTGGTTTAGATGGTGAAATCTTTTGAAGCTTGACAATCACAATATTGGTCATACAAGCAATTCATGAATGAATAGTATGAGGAAGAGAACTTTCACATATAAATATATTATCTTGGACATCTTTTATGATTGTGAATACTCATTAATTATTTTCAAACTTGAGCAAATTAGTTGAAGTTGGAGAAGGAAGACAACGTAATGAGTTATGTTTGGGTATATTTGCATAGAAGTTATATTGTTATGGATCCTCCAACATGTGGTGCTTGCTTAGGATCTTTTGCTAGCCAAAAATTCGCACTAAGTAGAGATACTACTTGTGCATCCAAAAACCCTTAAACCCAGTTTCTTGCCATGAGTGTCCACCATATCTACCTATGGATTGAATAAGATCCTTCAAGTAAGTTGTCATCGGTGCAAAAAGCAATAAAAATTGCTCCTGAATTAAATACGATCTTTTATTGTAAGGGAAAATAAGCGTGGCACGAACTTGTGATGGTAAAGCAATAAAAGCGACGGACTGCATAATAAAGGTTGCTATCACAAGGGGCAATATCACGTGACGTTCCTTTACATTAAGATTTTGTGCATCCAAAAATAAAAAAGCGCATGATCTTGAAATCCCACAAGTATAGGGGATCGCAACAGTTTTCGAGGGTAGAGTATTCAACCCAAATTTATTGATTCGACACAAGGGGAGCCAAAGAATATTCTCAAGTATTAGCAGCTGAGTTGTCAATTCAACCACACCTGAAAGACTTAATATCTGCAGCAAAGTTTTTAGTAGCAAAGTAGTATGGAAGTAACGGTAACGGTGGCAAAAGTAACAGTAGCAGTTTTGTAGTAATCGTAACAGTAGCAACGGAGAACTAACTTAGCAAAGATCAATATGAGAGAAGCTCGTAGGCAATGGATCAGCGATGGATAATTATGTCGGATGGCATTCATCATGCAACAGTTATAACATAGGGTGAAACAGAACTAGCTCCAATTCATCAATATAATGTAGGCATGTATTCCATATATAGTCATACGTGCTTATGGAAAAGAACTTGCATGGCATCTTTTGTCCTACCCTCCCGTGGCAACGGGGTCCTAATGGAAACTAAGGGATATTAAGGCCTCCTTTTAATAGAGAACCAGACCAAAGCATTAGCACTTAGTGAATACATGAACTCCTCAAACTACGGTAATCACCGGAAAGAATCCCGGTTATTGTCACCCTAGGGGATGCGGATCATAACTCGTAATAGGTGTCTACAACTTGCAAGATAGGATCAGGAACACATATATATTCATGGAAACATAATAGGTTCAGATCTGAAATCATGGCACTCTGGCCCTAGTGACAAGCATTAAGCATAGCAAAGTCATAGCAACATCAATCTCAGAACATAGTGGATACTAGGGATCAAACCCTAACAAAACTAACTCAATTACATGATAAATCTCATCCAACCCATCACCGTGCAGCAAGCCTACGATGGGATTACTCACGCACGGTGGTGAGCATCATGAAATTGGTGATGGAGGATGGTTGGTGATGACGACGGCGTCGATTTCCCCTGTCCGGAGCCCAAAACGGACTCCAGATCTGTCCTCCCGAGGAAGAACGGGAGGTGGCAGCGGCTTCGTATCGTGAAACATGATGAACTCTTCTCCTTGATTTTTTTCTCTCCGAATATGAATATATAGAGTTGGAGATAGGGTCTAAGGAGGTCCGTGGGGCCCACAAGCCGCCAGGGCGCGCCCTAGGGGGGGACGCGCCCCCTGGCTTGTGGCCAATGGGTGGACCCCCTTCAGTTGATTCTTTCGCCAATATTTTTTATTAATTCCAAAAATATTCTACGTAAATTTTCAGGTCAATCCGAGAACTTTTATTTCTGCACAAAAATAACACCAAGGCAATTCTGCTGAAAACAGCGTCAGTCTGGGTTAGTTCTGTAACACCCCTGTGTAATGATGCCACAGTAATCCATCATGATGATGCTAAGCTACTGTGATTTGCAATGATAATCATGTTGGTTAAATCTCTCATTACAAACTCCTCTCTGAATTCAAATTCAAATCACAAGTGAATCTTTGAGTTGCACAAAAGCTGCTGGAAAAATGTTCATCATCTAGTAAAAATTCCATAACATTTATTTGTTAAGGAACACAACATCACTCTTGTGCAAAGATGAGCATTAGCAATTATAACAGCACCATTTCAGCATTTTTAAATGCTATCCTATTTTTGAAAAATCCAAATGGATTCCAAAATTGCCCAAACTCTATGTGGCAGTGCAAAATATTCCATTGTATTTATGTGACCAAATTTCACATTCGTACAAAATCATTTGGCAGCTCATTTTAATTTAAAAACCATCTCTGAAAAAGAAAACAGAAAAACTGGAGAAGAAAAAGAGAAAGGCCACTGTGCACTGGGCCTAAGTGCACAGTTCCTGAGGCCCAGCCCACCAGGCCTCTTTCTCCCTCCTCCCTCTCTCTCACCTGTGCGTGTCGCCACGCCCGTGGCCGCGCCGGTGCGTTCCGGTGAAACGGCGACACGACGACGCCACCGACGCCCACTGATGCGAGAGGATAAGGCCGAGGCCTCATCCATTCCCCCTGGACGCCTTGCCACTCCTCCCTCTCCCTCCATCGCTCTCTCCCTCTTGTTCGGGAGCTCACACGAGCGCTCTTTCCGCCGCGCCGCCTCGATCCCGTGGCCTCCATGCACGCCGCGGCGTCTCACCGTGTCCAGCCGACGCGCCGATGACCGCTACTTCGACAACGCCCACTGAACGGAGCCGGGAGGCCACCGCGACGACGCCAGCCCGTCTTCTTCTGCTACGGCTACCGCAGCTCCGCCGCTCGATTCGCCGCGCTGCGGCTACTAAACCACCACCGGACCACCATGTGTCCCTAGGTGAGCTCCACTCTCTCCCCCCTTCTCCGTTTGGCTCGGGTTCGAGCCGTAGCTAGCCGCCGCCGTGCCCGTGTTCCGCCCACCGCCATTGCCGGAAGGGCCGTGCTCCCGAGCCGCTATAGCCTCGCCCGACCGCACTGGCGTGCTCGCGGCGAGCTGCAGCCCCCGCCCAGCTAGTTTCCACACTCGAAAATGCCTCGCAGCTGCATTTCCGTCCGGGTCCGAGAACAGCTGCCGCCCGACGTCGTCACCGGTGCCCATTCCGACCACCTCTGCCCCTGACGTGGCCCCCATTCGATGCGGCGCTCGACGCCCATTCGAACGCGGCCGAAAACGCCGCAAATGGCCGCTTGTAGCGCAATCCCGGCGCTCGCCGGCGAAGAACCGCCGCGGGAGGCTCGCCGGAGCGTTCTTCGGCCGGCGTCCGACGTGGCACCACGGGCCCCACCCTCTGCGTCACTGACCACGGACCCCACAGGTCCCAGTTGACTGGGCTGACCCAGTCAACTGCTGACTGGGCTCACCCAGCCGCTGACAGACGGGGCCCACCCCCACTAATTAACAGAATTAGTTAAAGCTAATTTAAATAACCTAATTAGACACTGACCAGTGGGCCCTGTTAGCTAATTAGATAATTAGATTAGTATAAACTCTGTTAAAACCCCACTGCCTATGACAGGTGGGTCCCACCTATCAGTTTGACTAGTCAACGGTCAGAGTTGACTGCTGACATCACAGTGACCTCATGCTGACATCACCCTACACTGTTTTGGATAATTCAAAATTATTAATTAAAACAAATCCAGAAATTGTCTAAAATCTTTGAAAATTCATACAAATTAAATCGTAGCTCAGATCAAAAAACTTTATATATGAAAGTTGCTCAGAACGACGAGACAAATCCAACAGTGCCATCTGTTTCCGTGTCGGGACCCTCTACGGAGGTGAACACGCAACTTTTAGCCTGTTTTCGGTAGATGAATAGTGTATACATACCGGTTAATAAATCCAACTTAAATCCTAAAATAACTAAAATGATTTAGACATGTCTTTAGGCAACCCTGCACTGCATCTTAGCATGGCATGCTTTGTGTTGCATATGTTTGTTGTGTATTTATCTGTTTCCTCCCCCTCTTCTCTCTCGGTAGACCCCGACACCGACGTAGTCCTTGAGGCCGACGTAGCTCTGGAGATCGACTACACTGATGATGACCCTTCTCTTGCCACAGAGCTTTCAGGAAAGCACCCCCCTTTGAACATACCGATATCGCCTATTCTTCCTCTCTTATGCTTGCATTAGAAATTGCTGCTACTACTGCTTATCCTATTTCTGATGCATAGTCTGTTTATTGTAACCTGTTATTGATACCTTACCTGCATATCCTAAACTGCTTAGAATAGGCTGGTTAGTGATCCCCCAGTGACCCCCACTTGTCTCAGTTGCCCCGCTCGATTATCAGATGACCAGGCCCCGGCACCTCACATCACCCCCTTAGTTGTACGACACTGCAGCGTTACTATCGTGTGCCGAGGGTGATACCTCGTTTAGCACTTCTGATGTTAACTCTATAGAGTAGCTATTCGGTCGTGGTCACCGAGGGTGATTCCTCCTTCACCACTCCCGATAACAACGCCGTCGTGCAACACCTCAAGTGTGAACCTCGAGGGTGATTCCTCCTAAGTTCACCTTGACGACTGCATCAGGTGGGATCCATCGAGGGTGATTCCTCAGGTTTCCCCCTGGTGTTTGGACACACGGTTACTTTGACTTAACACAGAACCATGATGACATCGGGTCGGCCCTGAGGGGTACCCGCGAGTGATGTGGAGTCGGGTTGACCTGGACGGTACCCGAGAGATAATTACGAGGCATCGCCAGGCATTCTTAGCCCTTGCCGCAAGTCCTCGAGGTGGGGCGATGGGGTCACATCGATCGTGAGTCTCTGCTCGTTACCGCACAACCCCAATACACTAACGATTTGGATATTTGATCCGAGTGGGCCTCTGGCCCGATAGCACTAACCATCAAGCGGGAAAGTAATGGGCACTCTGCATCGTATGCATCAGCCGAAAGCTCTGTCAGACGTCCAGTTCAGCATGGCAGCCGGTTCGGATCGTGCCGATGGCGCTGGTATCCACCCTGCACGCAACGACCCGGAGTGCACAGGGCGATGGCCCAAGACCCCTGAGCGCTTAGGATGTAGACCGGTGGGGACCTCTCTGCTGAGCTTTAGGTAGGGCTACGGTGTGTCATTTGGCCGAGGTCGGGCATGACCCAGACAAGTGTGTCCGGCCGAAGTTAAGCAAGCGTGGTGGGTAAGTTGGTGCACCCCTGCAGGGAAGAACTAATCTATGCATAGCCGGATCCTCGGTAACGGACGCTCGGAGTTGTATCCCGATCGATACAACTAGAACTGGATACTTGTGATGAGAAATGGATAGTATGGCTCTGGGATTGCTTTCTCGCAGGGAGTCGAGGAAGGATCTCTGGGTGAGGTTGATAACACTACTATTACTTTATAATATGATTTTATGTACTCTTCTAAATGCTGCAAGATGCTCAAAGATGCTTGAAGATGCTAGTCTTCGTTAGGACTAGGCCTTCTCTCTACTCTGGCATTTCTGCAGTCCAGTCCACATATACAGCCTTCCTTTGATAATGTTGCATATGTAGTGTAGATCCTTGCTTGCTGAGTACTTCGGATGAGTACTCACGGTTGCTTTGCTTCCTTTTTTTCCCATATCCGTTTGATGCAACCAGATGACGGAGCCCCTGAGACAGCTGCCCCCGTCGATGACTGCTACTACTACCCCGAGGATGGCTACTACTATGAGTTGGCTAACGACCAGGAGTAGGTTCGGAGGGTCCCAGGCAGGAGGCCTGCGCCTTTTCGATCGTAGTGTTTTCTTTTGCCCCGCCTTTTAAAGGCCTATATGTTTCTCTTTTATATCTATACTTAGATATCTGATGCTTCCGCTGACGCTTGTAAGCGAGCTTATGTGTTCGAGCCCTCGAGGCCCCTGGCTTGTAACATAAAGCTTGTTTTATTTTAACTTGTGTCTAGAGTTGTGTTGTGATATCTTCAAGTGAATCCTTAGGCTTGATCGTGTGCATTTGCGTGTATGATTAGTACACGATTAAGCCGGGGGCGTCACAGGTTGGTATCAGAGCTGACTGCCTGTAGGAACCCCATTTCCAACTCCTTGGCCAAAGTTGAGTCTAGTTGTCAAAATTGTTTTACTCACTTGGCTGTGTGGCTTACGGGCCCACGTCGCCAATTGGGTGGTATTAGGATCTTTTATTCCTCGTCTTTACTCTGGGACTCTGATCTCTCTTCTATTCGGGTTAAAGATTTTGCTAACTCCAACACTAGGTTCTCGTAACCGTTTTCTCCCGGAGAGCCCCCCCTCATTCCAGAAGATGGCGTGTCATCATCAGAAGATTCCGAAGATACTCCTCGAAGTTTCCCGAGACCCTTATGCCCACTACTCTTGCAATTTCCCTACTACCGATGATCACCGTGAACAGCTACACATCTTTGCCATTTGTATCTTCATTCCCAGTTACTCCTTTATGTACGAGTTACCCCGAATTACCCCTCGTTAATCCGGGAATCCATTGAGCCTACTGCCGTGCAGCTTCTTTTGCACTACAGATAATTCCTCACACTTAACAGGGATTCGTTCATCCCTAGTTAATCATGTGCTTCGCAACATCCTTCCCATTGTTAATCGATCTTCCGAAAATTCTCTGCACCCTATTGCTCTTGAAATTCTTGCCTGCTTGCATTATGGATAGTTCCATATGTCAGGTAATCCTCGTTGACATCCCTTGACACTATTATTTTGATCCCATTGATTCAATCTGCTATGAATACTCGTAGTCATCAGTTGTTTCCTACTAATTCATCCTTCCGGCTCTGACGTCATTCTGGACATGAACTGGTTCTCGGTAAATCAATCCTTGATTGATGGGCCATCTAATTCTATTCAACATACTCTTCTTTTTATCAGAGCCTCTGCCTCTGATCCCCCGATTTTGGAATCGTAAACCCTTCGTATTCAAGCTTTGGCTTATTCAGATGTTTCCATAAACCTATTCTTTTGCATCCCTTCTTCTTCTGGTTGAGTACCGATTCTCACACCAGATCCTTTGCGTACCACCTGATCTTTTGATGGATTACTATCCGGCAGCTCCTTCGTATTTTAACTCATTGACGACTCTCCCCTGATACAAAATGTCTCTGGCGAATTGTATCATCTACTCCGAATCGCCAGCTCTTTGCTTTCGAGCGTGTACCCGCCGCTCCTGTTATTGTGTTGTATAGCTTCGTAAAAATGTCCCAATGGGTTGAACCTATGCTTTCCCTAATTCGTGTGAACTCGAAAGCTATGCGAGTCATACTCTTCTGGTGCTTCACCAGATAAATCTTCAGCACTACAATTTCTTCAAAAACGAGGAGTGAATGAAAGGTTATGCATTGAAAAAGTGGGAGTTGACCTTGAACCTTTGTGTTCATGCCCATGGACCCGATGTAGAACTTATCATGGAAGCTGCTCGTAAAAATAATTATTTCCTTGGTACTAATTCATCTTGCATCTGTGTATTGATTTTTGTAATCATGGTTCCGACCATGATTGTTCTTCTTTGATTCCATGTCTCGGACAAGATAAAATCACTTGTCTTTTGTAGATCATTTCATCTGTCCAACCTCTATTCAGATGTACCTTCAAGTATTGCCCCATGATATCTCAATGATATTGTGTCATTGCACTACCTCTTGTAAATTCTTATTGGAATGATACTCCATCCCATCATTCCTAGCCTGGTCGGCTATATCATTATCGTGCTAATTTTAACGGTGCTACCTGGTCCTTATTCCCGGAGCACAACTTCCGACGATGAGTGAAGCTTACGCCGATCTTCCCCATCTTATCATTTCACCTCCAACAACAAGCTTGATTCCGAGCTTGTGCTATATCCGTAGTTCCAATAGCCTTTCGCTTCATCATTCCTTTTTCTGGATACCGTCGCTGCTTGATTGTATCCTCTTGAAACCTATCGACAAAATGTATCGTGATCATCAGTAACCTTTTTGACTTCTTCTAAGATATCAATCGAGTTCATGGTAAGAAATACCATCCTTGCCCCTCGTTAATTTGCGATATCATCGACGTCATCCTTGACTTCCTCCCAACACAGACTTGGTCATGTGTTGGTCATACCTCGAGTTCCTTGTTATTCCTGGAACTGTTTCTTGAGTATTTCTTGTGATCTTCAAATTCAATCCTTGCTTGAAACACCATAACATGGCTACCACGAAGCATGACTGTGGTATTCCGAATATCGACAAGAACATTGGTAGCACATTGCCAAAAGTTTCTCGATCTATTATCCAGACACCGTTGTATGGATAACATCATGAATTCCCTTACCCCTTTATCTAAATACTTTTGAACTTGCTGTCCTATCAGGTATATCTTGCTCCGCTTTTCCTTGGGAATAATATACTCTCAACTCCTGTGTATAAACACATTTTCCTTTCCATTGGTCTGTTTAATCCGACAATTTCCGTTTCCTTTCCATTGTTTGTTTAACCTTTCTTGTGATCTATATGATATAAGCAGAAATAATTCCCTGCTTATAAAACATCTCAATGTACAACCTTGTCAGTGAGACCCTGTTACTATTGTTGAAGACATTCCGGTAACCCCCGATGGATGAGAACTTTGCCTATTGGTCTGCCTCATTTTAACGAGTAGGAAAATGGTTCTCTTCGACCCTCACCCTTGGTACCGATGTTGTCACCGACATAACTGACAGACTATCCTCTGACATACCTTGTTGACCTGACCGGTAAGATGTCACCGTTCTCCCTACTTTTGATCGACCCTCATCACAGTTCCACAGGATCGGAACCTGACTCTTCTGTACATCCGTGATTCCGAAGTATCATATGCCCTTGGTTTTGTGTGTTATCACGAGCCACCCTTCGAGAGATGATCTATTCCCGATGCTCTGAACCCCTTTTCACACTCTGTTCAGGTATCGACCGATTGTCCATTCGCTTGAAACTTCTTATTGTACCTTCATACTTTGCTCTCGATGTTTTCTGAAGTTTCAACTTGAGAGATACTTCTGCCGCATTCCTGAATTGTTCACCAGATAATTAACCCTATAAGGGTCAGTTCTCCCGAAGTTGCCCTTTACTTCCCCACTTAAATCTCAGGACGAGATTTCTTGTAGTGGAGGAGAATTGTAACACCCCTGTGTAATGATGCCACAGTAATCCATCATGATTATGCTAAGCTACTGTGATTTGCAATGATAATCATGTTGGATAAATCTCTCATTACAAACTCCTCTTTGAATTCAAATTCAAATCACAAGTGAATCTTTGAGTTGCACAAAAGCTGCTGGAAATTTTTTCATCATCTAGTAAAAATTCCATAACATTTATTTGTGAAGGAACACAACATCACTCTTGTGCAAAGATGAGCATTAGCAATTATAACAGCACCATTTCAGCATTTTTAAATGCTATCCTATTTTTGAAAAATCCAAATGGATTCCAAAATTGCCCAAACTCTATGTGGCAGTGCAAAATATTCCATTGTATTTATGTGACCAAATTTCACATTCGTACAAAATCATTTGGCAGCTCATTTTAATTTAAAAACCATCTCTGAAAAAGAAAACAGAAAAACTGGAGAAGAAAAAGAGAAAGGCCACTGTGCACTGGGCCTAAGTGCACAGTTCCTGAGGCCCAGCCCACCAGGCCTCTTTCTCCCTCCTCCCTCTCTCTCACCTGTGCGTGTCGCCACGCCCGTGGCCGCGCCGGTGCGTTCCGGTGAAACGGCGA
>JAAAWM010010778.1:0-50816 GCA_036873465.1 Thinopyrum obtusiflorum | reverse complement strand
AGGGACTGTTTTGTTATTCCAATGTCTGTTGGGTCCCTTTTCTTTTTGAGGGGTTGCTTCGAGGGACTGAGATCCAGTGCCTTGCTGTGGCCAAGGCACCGGCGAACAGTACCGTGCCTTGCTCCCCTCCCTCCACCGTTTGATCAAAAATCTGTGGACAGATCCGCGCGAACAGTATACGAATTCCTGTAGCACGTCCACTGTAGACGGGTCACTGTAGCGAACATCATGTAGCTTGTCCTGTAGCTTATCCACTGTAGCTCGGCGCTGTTCACACGGACCTGTCCATAGATTTTCGATCAGACGGTGGAGAGAGGGGAGCAAGGCACGGTACTGTTCACCGGTGCCTTGGCCACAGCAAGGCACTGGATCTCAGTCCTGCTTCGAGGCCCTTCGGGGCCTTTCCCGTTCAAAAATAATAATATCTATCCCTAATCTTTCCCTAATAATAAAGCACGGATTGACTCCGTGGGTTCACCGTCACAATACGCTTCTTCCCGTGAGTTTACGCCTTCAGTTTGAATTTAAAACATATACGTGAGGTGGTACTAATTCGGGGAACCCGTCCGCAAGAAAAACGTTTCGTTCGCTTCGAACGTCAGCTGCGCTTGGGCCGTTTTTGTCCGTGGCTAGCACTGGGCCACGCGAACGCAAGCGGCCTTCGTCGCTTAGTCCCACGGTTTGCCTCCATGCACGCACGGAAAAAACCCAGGAAACAAATCAAATCTCAACGCACTCGAGTCCTCATCTATGCCGTCCTCTTGCAACAGCCCTTCCCCACATCTGCGGTCCTTAAATTAATTAGTCCCACCTCGCAGCTTTGTATCCAATCCTACCAATTTATATATGTCTGAAAGTAGACAATCAACAAGCCTCTTGGAAATAAACAAAGCGAGGGTGAGGTGACAGAGAGGCTTAAATCGAGATGGTTGGACGGGACGAAGAGAATAAAGAGAGAAGAAGTGGCTTAAATCGAGATAATAAAGACAGATCAAGATAGAGCGAGCCTCCCACAAGGGCAGTGCATCGCCGGCGTGAATGAGCCAGCCAAGGCTGGCGCTGTTGTGTAGTAGTAGGAGGATGAATCACGGGCGGACGGGGATCCTCAGGAGCACGGAGCTCCTGGCGGCGAGCGGCTGGGACTTGGGCGCGACGCAGACGAACTGATCCATCTGGATCGAGGCGAGTGGAGGACTGGCATCGTGGATGGCGGCGGCGGGTTACGCAGGCGGCGCCATGGCTCGGCTCCATGGCCTTCTCCTGTACGCGGCAAAGAGAAGAGAGAGAGATGTGAGAAAGAGAGAGAACCATGGAGAGGAGGAGGGAGAGAAAAAAGGAGAAAGGGGCGGCGCTGGTTGGAGGCTTGCTCCGGCGAGGCAGGGGGATCTGGTGGCGGTGGATGATTTTGGCTCGCTGGGCTAGATGGCTACTGCTTTTTTTTATTGAACTGATGTGGCCGCACCTATTAGAAGCTACTAGATGCCGCTCTGCGTGCTACTAGCACCGAGTACAATTACTTGGCTGCTTTTTGTTTGTACGACCATAGTTTAATGTTCATGCCTATCATATCTTACGAAAACATTAGTAGTTACAGTAATTAAAATACGTGTGACTTTGGAAAGAAATATTTCTTAAAGGAAAAGATATTTGGGGCTCTCTTGTGGACTAGCTGATCATCAATATATTCCTCCACTCTAGATGTTACCGGTGCCGTTGGTGAGATATAGAGGAGAGAGGGAGGGATGAAGAGTTGAGAGAGTACGACAACGGTGCATCCTGCTCGAACTGGGTCTGAAGGAGGGGCCGCGTCCTATTTCGCCCCACATGCCGGACGTGGGGGAGAGAGAGAGAGAGAGAGAGAGAGAGAGAAGCATGTGGTCATGGCTACGACGACCATGTCCTCTGTCCTTCCATGCCTCACGTTCATGTGGCTACTCCCCTCTGTCATACCATCTCTCCCGCAGCTCTGTGTGCCCAATCCTGGTCCTCATTGAGCCCTGCTGATGGTGTCAAGGGAAGTGGCCGCGTTGGCGCAGTCGGTGTGCTCCTACTGCTGACGACAGCGTATGAACAAAAGAGCACCAAGCATTCTAAACTCTTTATTGTCTAATCGGTCATCTTATCTTCGAAGTGGGCAAGTAAAAAATATGAATTCATGATAAGATGAGGAAGAATCCAACGGACTGAGAGATATAGCTCAGTATTCACCACGACAGATAAACTCTCCAATATCATGTGAACTTTGAAATTAATTTTATACCCGTTGCAATGAATGGGCTCTTTTGCTAGAACACTTCCGGCAATAATGTGCACGCGGGTAATCAGGGCCTAAAATGGTGCTATATCAGTTCAATTTGTTCACCAAGAGACATATACGCAGATAGCAGGTCCCCAGTTATGGAATATGCAAGACATAGAAGGACCCCAGTTTCATAACAACCTTAAAAATGTTGGGGCGGCCGATTATCTTCTGTTAAGCAAGTTCAACAACAGCCATCGAAGCACATCACTACGACTTTCTCAACTCAATACTCCATGGTCTGGACACCAATAATCCTTTTTTTTTAAACCGCGGACACCGAGCGTGTGTGTTTTTTTAAGATAAAGAGCGATTCAAATTGTTCTTGCTTTCAAAAAATATTCATATTTTTAAATATGTCCACGCTTTTAAAAAATTCTCAAAATTTCCAAAAAATGTTCCATTTTTTTCCAATTTTTTTAAAAAAATTACATTTAAAATTGTTCACAAAATTAGAAAATATCATAATTTTTTTTTAAAAAAATCATGTGTTCAAAAAAAGTTCGGCTTCAAAACATGTTCCAATTCTAATAAAAAAATCAAAAATTCAAAAAAGTTAAATTTTATAAAAAGAATAATGAAATGTTCATGTTTTTCCAAAAAGCAAAAAATAAAACCGATTGACAGACTATTCGATGTCCATGCACCACTACTCTTCCATCAGATGAAGGATGTTAGGGTAGCTTCTTTACGTCCACATTCATGCTCCGAAAAGCGATAACAATGTAAACATATACGCGAGGTGGTACTAAAGCCTCGACCTGTCGTTAGATTGGGCTTCCGTAAAGATTCGTCTATTGCTCCTACGGGCCGCTGTGAATTTCACCTGTCGTTGTGTACTAGGCCGCCACGTAGCTGCTGGGCCTGCTTGATAATATGGACTACGGGCAGGCTTTTCAAAACGTACGTTTAAAGACCCTGCTATTTTATGTAATTAACGCGCAGGTTATGTTTATAAGTGGTAGAAAAACGTTTCGATTTTTTTGTAATGAGAGAAAAAATGTGCGCCGATGGGGAATCGAACTCAGCACCACGGCCTCAATCATAAGCTCGCAAACCAACTAAGCCAGCTAAGGATCATGCATAGATACAGATTCTACGTAATTTAAGCGGGGCATGGATCTGTGTTTGACAGGACTTGGGCCAAAAACACTGCCCCTTTTCGACAGAAAATACGGCCCAAATGACACGCCATTGGAGGCCTGCCTGTCCGATCGAATTGGGCCAGCTAAATAATCCAAAAAATGATTTGTCCTGTGAAGGAATCGATCACGATCAGCGCCCTAACGTCCAAATGGCATTTTTGCTAGTAATAATAATAATAATAATAATAATAAAGCACGGATTGACTCCGTGGGTTCACCGTCACAATACGCTTTCTTCTTGTAAATTTACGCTTTCAGTTTTTTTTCACCTATATTATTTTCTATATCCGAGGTGGTACTATTCATCTTTCTGCCAATATGGCGATTTTCGTCCGCCTGTTGTTTCCATATATAATTATTTTCGTCCGTCGCGTGACAGGCCATCCAGATTTTTGATAGCCGGCCCACCTGATATGTGAATGGGCGCAAAAATTAAAAATTATATGCTGAGGATTCGAACGCAGGTTGCCAGAAAAGCGCATAGAGCAAACCACCAACTCAGCTGGCCCATTGTCTGTTTATATAAACAAGGATTACCCTCTTATTCTACCAAGCCAGGAGGATTTTCGGCCACATTATTCCGGCCCACCCGAAGGAAGCCACACTACCGAACGGGCGAGGCTGGCCCACAACCTGGTGCAATAAATAGTCCCATACCGCTCCCTTCAACTCAATCTTTGTAATCTCTACTCCTAATGTCTCAGTTGGTAGGATTGCGTCCGCGATTTTTTTTCGTCCCACCACTTTCAATCGGTTTATTTTCAACCGGTTTTTTTCGTCCCCTCCCCCCACCCCACAGTTTATTTTCGCGTCACCCTCTCATACAACAAAAAAATCTGAACGGATCAGAACTTTCCATGCCGTCGTAAATTATTTAGTAATGTCTTTATGTGAAAGAATCACTCATGATCAATCTCTAAAGATCAAATCACATTAATTAGTAAACAAATAATCAATTTATGTACCTACTTAATTTGTAATGGAATATCTTTCCTTCCTAAAGAGGAGTCCGTGACCACGATCCTCGTAACGATTGCGCCGCACTATTTCCTTCCCCAATTTCTTATTTCCTTCCCTGAGATCATGGTCCCTTCTCCCCTCCTCCCTACCGTAACTCCCTCACATTTCCTTTCGCCACACCTATGCTCTTCCGGCCTCTACCTGGAGCCACTCCTGGAGTAGTTCGACACCTGATGATGGTACATCATATGTCGTGGTGCTGGTGATGGCTTCATGTCCGTAGTAATCGAAGGTGGCGGCGTCGACGATGGTCACGTCGAGGAACCACACCACGGAGAAGTGGGATATTCCTGCAATGAAATCCCCGAGATTTCTCTTCCACCTGGCAATGGCATCGGTGGACACCGGCGAGAGACAGGTAGCAGCGGCGCCCATGGTAACCGCGACCTATTTCTCCTTCCACGCATTATTTTGCTCCCTTTTCTCTTGGCCATGATCTGGGGCTGCGGAATGTGCGGCAGGCGGCGGGATCGATAGGCTGGATCTCGGGAACACACGAATGCCACTCGTCTCGGGAGGGAAGAGGAGCGTGCACCTCATGGAATTAAAGCTGGTGGGGGGCTGCCGCCACGATGAGATCTCGGGAATGCATGAACGCCTGCTCACCAAGGGCGACGACCTCGGCGGGTTGGGGGCTGGGGCTCAATGCTCACGCGCTCTGCTTCCTGGTGCACCTCTTTGCCGTGTTCGACGACCACGACAGCACATAGGTGATCTGACAATCAGTGGCTTCCGTATGGTTCTGCAGGTGCCAAACTACTCCAGGAGAGGTTCCACGATCATCATGAGCAAGGCGTTGCGAAGGCTTGCTAATGATCATTGGGCTCGGCTTTTTGCTAAATGTTTCCATACACTAAATGACGAGGTTTCACGGCCAGCAAGCAGGGTCCTTGATGGGATTGCTGCCGAAAACATTAGCTTGCCGGCTGTTGCAGGTGTTGTGTGCTCCTGTTATGTTGTGATTCACACATCCTGCTCTCTCGTAGGAACGAGCATTTGGCTCTCCCAAGTCCCAACTGATCAAAAGCTAAATAAGGTTTTTGCTAGCATCATGGTACATGATCCACTTTTTTGGGCTAACCTTATTATGTTTTCTCGTCACAGATTGACATGAGGATGTGCCCATGGGCCCCGGGGATTGAGGATGCTAGAATCAGGTATGAAGTGATATGAAGATGTGCTCATGTCTTGCAGGATGTCATGCAAGCAAGACATCCTTCTTCTATATCAGGAAAAGGTCCACATCGTTGACACCAGTTATATACGAGCATTGATTTTTTTTTTTCCTTCTTTGGAGGCTCCGTAGGAAGTTCAGATTTTTTATTGACCATTTTATACATATAATTGTGTACTTCCATTATAGATTCAAAAAATCTATGTGCAGGTCGCAATGTTTTTGAGCGATTTAATCCCTTGCTGAAGAGGTCGATATATCAATTGTTGCTACATTTTAAGGTACTGGACACAATGCAAGCATAAGTTTTGAGGAGCAGATCATAGTTTTCAGGTATTACGTACCGCAGAAATCTACTGTATTATCCTTTCTATGATAGTGATGTCTTTGCATTATTACACAAAAATTCATGGAGCAATTCATTTTTTTTCTTAACACTTATTAGTTTTAAATATTGATTCAAATTAATCCCTAAGTTTGACTAGATTATTTAATTGGATGGAGAATTGATTCCTTAACAGTTAAATTAGCACCTTCACAATGTGAGCTGCAAAATAAATGTCCGTATGTTATTTTCATTGTTTTTTAGATTTTGAAAAGTTTGCTCTTTGTTGAATTCACTTAGAATTATTATCAGTTAAGGGTAGTTTGTGACATGGATTATTTTGGTGCAAGTCATTTTACAGAAGCATTCCTTGCAGCTGCAGAACCAAGAATTTCAAACTTACAACAATGCCGCACTATTTTTTGGTGTAAATTATTAACATGTGGTTTCATGTGCTTCATGCAAGTTACGAGACTCGCAGAGGTAATTGGTATAGTATAGAAAATCTTTAATGAAGGCATAGTATATTGTGATGTAAGTGGAGCAGTACTGTAGTTGGAAATTTCACCCTTTGTAACTTTAGTAGTCCACTTAATTTTTACAACTCACTGAAAGGCCGAAAGATGATGTGTTCCTATAATGGTATGTAAGGGTAATATAGTCTCTAAACTCCTATGATTCAAAATATATGTTTTTCTATAATTTGTACTTTTTTATTGTAGAGTCTCCCACATTGTATCTTCATTTACATTAGTGCGGCGCCTAATTATAGATTATTTGCAGCTAATATTTGTTCTTGCCTTCTGATTTTTTATTCACACCATGTTTCAAGAGACATTGTGCAACTTCATAGATGACAACAAGCTTGTCATGAGCGGAAGTGGAGCTGAAGATGTACCGCAGCAGGTCGTCACCACCCTCAAATGCTGCAAGGTTAATCATACCTAATATCATGTACTGAGTTGTATGAGAACTAATTACAGAACAAGTATATTTTTCAAGGAATTTGATTTTTTTTTATCATGTTTTTCCATTGATTCTGCGGCAGTTTTGAACTTGGAAGCTTGGTCTGGGTTATGGTGTTTAGCTTTTCGGTGGGTTTTGTCGAGCAACTTAAATTTCTGTGCTTGCTGGCCCGTCTTTTTGGCATCACTTCTTGGTCATTTGGTGTGTGTATATATGTGTGTGTGTGTGTGTGTGCGCGCGCGCGTATGTGTAGGAGAGCAAGTGTCCGTGGGCGAATGTGGATAGTTGAATAAGGCGTTCAACAGGTTGGAGGGTTCTTATTTTTTTTTGTAGAGATCAAGAATATTGTTCATGTTTCCTTTGAGAGATGATGTAGGTTTCACCATATTGATACTTATTTCTCTCCTTAACCTGTTCGGCTGCTACAAGTACACTAATGGATGTATATAGTTCAAGTTACATGCCAAATATAGTACTACCTCCATCCAATAGCCTACCCAAACGTCTTATAATTTGGAACGGAGGTAGTATTAGTGTAGTGATTGAGGTTGATGCTAAGGTCGAAACCGTCGTCAGAGATGCGGGGGGAGATAGTAGAGGATGGGAGATACTAAGAGACGTAGGTTGCGGGTGGGTTGCTCAATGTAGACCTATGTTGCAGTAGAGGAGGTGCGACAAAATTTCGTATGATCGGTGTCGGTATCGTGACCATTGGGTTCACTCACCCAACCGTTCACGGGCCACGGTAGCCTCTTGCCGGGAAGGACGCCAAGCAAGCTCTCTGGCAAGGCCAATCACATTCTTTTAGGTGATGAGATGCAACAATATCAAGATGGGGAAGACCTCCAGGCAAGTCATAAACAAGACCAAGTCTATCTTACCTAGGCTTTAACACCAATAAGAAGGTGAACATTAGAACAGTTGCTCGAACAGATCGACAATACTACAAGATAAGAAGCACCCGGGAACGACCTCCGCTTCCCGGGAATGCCCTTTCCACCCGATCCGTTAAGGATCCGACCCGCGTCGGAAAGTGGCCACAGCATGCCACCACGACGTGGACGTGGCGCAACGGTGTTGTGTCGGTAGAGCTTTTCCGGCAGTGGCGAGCGTGTAGGCAGATCGGTGGAGTTACTGCGGCGCAGTTGATGATTCACCACACATTACCGTGTGGTTGGTACCTATATTAGTGCGTGTCGCACTAATATCAGGTAGTTCCACTAAGCGGTACTGAAGTGATGGGCGTTCGTCACAATAGATACTTACATGACATAGATACTCACAATAGACCTTCATGAATATATACTTAGCTATATGAATGAAAATCACACGACATAGATACTTACATAAAAATCAATAGTTTTATTGGTATGTGTGTGTATATATATTTTCATCATTCCATGGCAACACATGGGCATTCATCTAGGAAGGGGAGGCATCAATGACGTCCACTGGATGTCGCCCCATTATAGAGGCTCCCACGGGAGAACGATAGGATCAGACGGAGACATGAAAGTTTCCCAAGTATGTCAGAGATGCACGGGCATTCAGCGACAAAAATTATATTTGTCGCCATCAAAGATGCAGGAGAGACAAACATTGACATTGAGCTGCATGCATCTTCATTATTCGTAGATAAGAAGTTAATATGCCATCATCTCTTTTGGTAGGCGAGGACCATTTCATTTTTAGAGCATACGATATGCTGAAATCTCTCATGGTACATGAGATGAGGGACATTTCATTGATTTCTTAAAGTTGAAAAGATCTCAAACGACGGTAAGGTGAGATGAGGATGTTTTGAAGCGACAATAATACTAGAATAAGGACGAATGAAGAGAATAGTTGTGAATGGGGAGGAGGGACGATAAGAGATATACCGCTTTATCTTTTTGCAAGGAGAATATTTAATCCTGTTGCAATATAATTTATGTGGAACCATGAGAATATTTAGGTCATGTGGCAACATATCATTAGCTTCTCTTTGTTAGGTGCTTAAATTTGACCTTCAAAATTTAATCCTGCTTGGGAATCACAGTGGTTGATGACAAGGTGGGATGCGGGAAGAGAAAGTCAATTGCTTGTTGTAACGTGCTTGAGGCATTTTTCGCTTTCTGCCCGTAGCAACGCACGGGCATTCTCCTAGTTTATATACATCTTCGAGTTTTCTCGGTATCAAGGAGCCATCTCAGGAACCAATAAAGAAGGAAATAAGTCCTTTTATAATAAAGAAGGAAAGAGAGAAAAACAAAGAAGGAAAGAAGAGGGATTTCATGACAGAATAAGGAAGAAAAGAGAGAAAAATAAAGAAGGAAAGAGGGCGGGTTGATGGCAGAATAAGGAAAGAAAGAGGGAGAAAAATAAAGAAGGAAAGAGGGCGGGTTGATGGCAGAATAAGGAAAGAAAGAGGGCCGGTATTTCATCTCTAGACAGAGAAAAAATGGAAAATGTCCCATAAATAAGGTAAGGAAGGAAAATATATAAAACTAAAAAAAGGAAATAGAGGGTCTCCAAATGGGATATAATGGCACTAAACGTCTCCGTGCATGCCAATACAACGGCATCAGGCAAGTTGAACTACTTTTTATATCTGAATTGACGTCAAATTATAACTCAAAAGCAAATTATGTTGGAGTTGTTTAACATGCGCAAAAAAAAATACTATGTCTAAATCATAATAAACACGCTAGCGCCCGTCACAAACTCTTAGAGTGCTCCTAATAAAAATAATTTTGGTCACCAAAGCACAAGCAGTTGGACTCCCTGTTGTGTGTAACACAAACTCTGCACTGATGGAGGATCTTTGTACAATGCTCCTAATATCATTGCCCCGCAAAAAATGCTTCTAATATCATTGGACACAAATAGCGCTATGCTACCCAGTCCCTAAACCTAGCCAACACTGGTTCATGGAAATCTTTGTTGCCTCCGTATTGAAGCAAGAATGTTGTACTAAGACTTTACTATTTTTATTATAGTGCGATATTTTTGGGGCATCACTAAGCAACGTCAAAAAATCCGTGAAGAGATACTCGCGACCAGGTAGATATTTCTGTGATTTAAATTGCACACACCTACAGTACACTTACGAATTCCTTTCACGGTTATGTTTTTGCACAACACATCTTTTCATGTGTGTTTATCATGTGGCAGTGTGCAAGATTTCAAAGAGTTTACTGATGTCATCATGTGTGGTAGTCGGTCGTGGGAGGAGGAGGAGGGGGAAGGGTCTTGAGCTATTGGGTTCAGGAAGTATGGTTTTGTTCTTCTCCCGTTGCAACGCACGGGCATTTGAGCTAGTAACACTAAATCCCCTCTTTCCTTATTGTATTAATTACTCTCTCTATACAAGACGCTTTTGTTGTTATTTTTTTTCAATCAGAGAGGCCACACGGTCCCATTTTCATTACGAAAATGGAGTCGCAGCATACAGACCAAGTCCCATACAAATTTAACTTCGATGCCTAACATAAGCGTCAGGAAAAACTACTCCTACATCTTGAGGCACTTCAAACTGCACGTACAGGATGCTACAACAAAAGAACGAGCCCAAAGCTCCGTCGCTACATATGATGCCTAACATTTTGCATCAGGGGAAATAAACTCCTACAACCTGAGATACTAAAATCTGCACCTACAGGGTGCTATAGCAAAAGAACAAGAGAGAACATCGCAAATGCTACATTTTCATCACTTGCCCACTTGTCGCAGGACATATTAGAAAAAGATCAACAAAGCATCCGTACATCAGGGCCCCAACCGTAAGCACGCTTGAAGACGTCCCTCCTTAAGAATTTTTTGCACTCCTCTTTTCTGTAGCACACCCCACGAATCCAACACAGAACATAAGGAGAAGATTATGTCAGTAGGATCTTTAGGTAAAGAACTTTGAAAAGCAAGATTTATTTCTTGCTTTCCAGATCGACCACAACAAAGCAGCCGCACCAATGGATATATTCACTCTATCTTTCCCAGTATACTTAGGAAGCCAATTCTGGCAAAAGTCAAAGAATGACAGGGGTGTTTGGGGATTTCCCAAAGCACTCCCAACTACATTCCAAAGAAACCGGGCAAAAGAGCAAGTGAAAAATAGATGATCAATACATTCATTGGCACCACAAAACCCACATTTGTTGGTGCCTTTCCAGCCTTTTTTACACAAGTTGTCCTTGGTCAGGATCCTCCCTTTGATAACTAACCATATAAAGCCTTAATTTTCAAAGGTACCTTCAGTTTCAACAGAATCTTAAAAGGGAACACTACTCTCCTGGCAATAATATATTGATAAAGAGATTTAACAGAGAATTGACCAGAGCTGGTCAAAAGCCATTTGAATTTGTCAGGTTCCTCACTCAGAACAACCTGACTGCACATATCTAAAAGTTTATTCCACATATTCAGCGTCTCCCCATATAAACATCTCCTAAATCTAATGCAGTTAAAATCTTGTTCAAATGCTTTAGCAACCGTAATGTTTTGATGGAAAGTAAGTTTATACAAGCGAGGAAATAGTTGACAGAGAGGCTTGTTGTGGATCCAAGCATCTTCTCAAAATCTAGTTTTACACCCAGCCCCAACAATTCTCTGATAACAGTTGTAAAAGATATCTTTAACACTCATGATACCATTCCACAAATGAGAATTGGCAGGAGATGAGTCACATTGAGACAAAGTTTTCCTCTTCAAATACTTTGCTCTATTCATCTCCTGCCAGTCCTCATCTTCATTCTCAAGTCTCCAGAGCCATTTGCACAAAAGACTAATATTCTTGATATCCAGATTAGTAACACCCAAATCCCCTTGGTCTCTAGGTTGGCCAGCATCAAGCCAGTTAACTAGATGGAACTTCCTAACCCCCTCTTTTTCTTGCCAAAGCACCCGAGCTCGAAAGAAATCGATTCTTTTGCCTACTCCCTTCGGTAGATGGAAAAAGTTAAGTAAATGACTAATGACATTACTCAAACAAGTTTCAGTGCGGATAAGCCTACCACCCATAGATAATAGACCCCCCTGCCACGCTGCAGCTCCTTTCTCTACTTTTTCTTCCGCTGGCTTCCAGTCAGCATTACAAAGTTTTTTATAATGCAGGGGAATACCTAAATACCTAAGAGGGAAACCCCCAATAGCACAAGTAAAAATGCTGGCATAATCAGCTTGTTTCTCCAAAGCTTTACCGAAACAGAAAAAAATCACTTTTTAAAATATTAATCTTTAGACCGGTCAAATGCTCAAATACACATAGAATAATTTTGAGGTTCCTGCCAAATTGAAAAGCAAGGAGGAAAGCGGGTCCCCTTGCCTCAAACCCTTCCTACTCCCTCCATCACAGTTTGTTGGGCGCCTCTTCAAAACCAGATTTTTTCACAATCCCACGGAAATAGGGCGCAGCTCCTTAACTATCCTATTAATTGGGGCGCATTAGGCTGCTTCCGTTTCTCTTCCTCAACCGCATGCAAGTGGGAACATGAATGGTTTGTGCAGCGCATGCAAGTGTGAACATGAGTGCAAGTGGGAATCGGTTTCTTTTACTGGACGGGGAGGTTACAAAGCGTTGGTTTAGCGATTCATTAGGCGCATCTCCTTCAATAACGCAGCTCTAGCGCCTCCTTATTTCCTGCCAATCACACCGCACCTTGGGCCCAGAGCGATGCGAGATACGCCCAACAAACTGTGATGGAGGGAGTAGTAACAAAATACGGGCCAATTACATCATTAATAGTGATGGTTATCTTACCATTATTAACGACATCTTTTGTCCACTGAACAAAACATTCAGGGAAGCCTTTCATCTTTTGTTGTTAATTTGAACTGCAAAATCGTCTTATATTATGGTACAGAGGTAGTATATACAAACTGTGGGTAGCGTGGCCACATGACTCGTGATATGTGGAAAACAAGGCACATGTCTGATGCGAATTCTTGGACATACGGACCGGTACTGTGCGGACATACGGAGTCTTCATAGGGTGCACATACCTATGAAAAATGACAGTAGAACTAGGGATGCTACTAAGGGCATCTCCAACGTTGGCCCGCAAATTTGTTCCAGCATGTCGGAGCCGGTCATCCAACGATACCCACATACATTTCAACAACTATTTGTACTAACCGGACCAAATTCGTGCAAGCACGGCGGATTTCATACAAACCGGTGAATTTTTTTACATTTTGGACATACTTTAACTAAAAAGGTAAAACTATGTGCACGTACGACCGCAGAGCTCCATTCCCACGACACGGATACACTACACTAGTCTACGACCGGCCGTCGCAGATCCTTTTGTCTTCCCCTTGTCCAGCAGCCCGCTCATCGGACTGCCAGGAGCCCCGGAGGTATATTCTTCCCCGTTATCTTCCCTGTGTCCGGCTACGCCGCTCATCGGAGTGCCAAACGGGGTGCTTCAACCGGAGGGGAAGGGTGCCTACTCCGCTTCCGTGAAGCCGGGGCGGGAGTCGGTGATGGTCTGCTCTGAACCGGGCAAGTCACCGGCTTTGCACGCCGGCGACACGCCGGCAATGGCCTTCTTGGGACCCAAGCGGCGGCGGCCTCCCATGTTCTAATTTTCCTCCATGTTGGCGGCGGACGCAGACACGCTAGCCACCGACTCATCGATCTCCGCATAGCCGGCTACTTTCTCCATCGACCAGGCGCGGTTCCGCAACGTTGACGGCGGATGGCCTCATCCATGGCAGCCATGATGCTTGTTCCGCCGTGCTCCCCCGCGTGCCTGCCTGCAGCAACTCGCCACTCCTCTGTGAGTTGGCTTGGAGTGGCGAGTTGTTGAACCACGCATCGGCTTGGAGCGACAACTTGCTCCGTCGGGCTAGGTGAGGGAGGTGGAGCAGCGAGTTGCATGGCTCGTATCCACGGGCTCGGCGGGCCACTCAGCCGGCTTTTATGCCGGAGAACTGCTCTTCCTGCTCGCTGGGTGCCATGGACAGTGTAGAGAAAATGGTGCAACTAGGAGATGGGGAGCGGAGTTGTGGTGCGATTCTTGTCCGGCGTCTGGCCTCTCGTTTAAATAGCCGACTGACAGGAGGAGCTTGCCTGGCGCTGTGTTTAATGCCGACCCGCTCGTGAATGGACATGTGGCTGGAGTAGGTTTCTGAGCACACACACGTGAGTTTAATGGAGATGTTTGAATGCGGCGATGAGGTGTGTTCAGCTGGGCATGCAGCGGGCGGCACCCTTGGCCGGCGCGCTGCTTCAATGCCGGCCGGCGCAGTGAGAGGTCGCATCCGCCACCCAGCCGGCATCAGTGCAGAGCGGCCGCTCTATAGCGGCATGAATGCGGGTAGCTGGCGCCGGGCGAGAACGCGGGCACGCGAGGGATGTGGGTTTTGGGTGGGCCAGGGTGGTCGGAAGCGGGTGTGGCTGTTGTCCGGACGCCCGCAAAGCTCCCCTAGTTTGTCTCCGATTTGCGAGAGAAAGTGCATCCGGGAGGTCGAGCGGACCGATACATACCCGCATTGGATGGCATAACACGTCCGAACAGCGCGGTCCGAACGCTTGCGGACGGTTTGAGAGTCGGCATTGGAGATGCCTTAAGATCAAGTATTCTTCTAAGTTTGGTCTAAATTAATAGCTCCTTTCTATATCATGAATTTTGTAATGACTTAGTTTTCTATGGGGTTTGAACTAAAAAACATATCAACACCGTATGAATTATTTCGAATGAAATTCTAATGATACTACTACTGAAAAGGTTGTCTCAACCTCTCATGTGGTTCCGTTCGGGAAAAAACCTCTCATGTGGTTCAAGAAGCCCATTAGTGATGGTTTTACCACCCATCAGATTACATGGGTCAATGATCTTGTGGGTTGTGGTCATTAGATGCAGTTGTTTTTTTACTCAAAAAAAAGATGCAGATGGTCAAACCGCTGTCGGGTTTCTTTTGAAACTCTCAATAGATATAGTTCTCACAAAGCGGTTCATCTTTGAACCGCCAAAGGTTTTTTATCCATAAAAAGACGGTTTTTTTATTGCACCTGCATGTGAAGTTGTGGCATCTTTGGCAGTTGACCGCCAGTGGGATCATCTAGGGCGTGTTTGGTTGCCTGCATGTGGCCCAACCAGGCCCGCGCGGGAAAGGAATGGGCTGTTTGGTTGTCTGGTTTTAATGTTGGGCCTGCATAGCACGAAACTTAAATCACCTCTGGGCCTGGCTCGCTTGAAACGCTCAGAACGGCAGTTTCTTACGAGCCAGGCCGAGGCGAGCGCAAGCGAGCGGGCCCTTGCACGAGTGGAGACGGGAGGCATGCGAGGTGATTATCTAAGGTCTTCTTCAACCTCCATTAAGCTTCTCTTTAATCTCCTCTCTTCCTTGTCCCTTTGATCTACACAACAGTGCTTCGATTCGAGGTAAGCTCTACACGAAAAAGATGCACCTTGATGCTACGGTTCCATTCAGGCGGTCGGTTCGTAGTTTCGTCGGCCGGAAATTCTTTATTTCGTGTTCCCGTTTGGAGCTATTCTGGACGAATTTTGTCAGATTCGTCGCGCACGATCGATCGTTTGAAATTTCCTTTGACCAGCAGCCTAATCTCGCAGTTCCTCACAACATTCGTGTTGTAAATTTTTGGTTTCGACGATCGTAACTTCATCTCTCTTTGAACAACAGTCTACTGCACTGACGCCGCCATGTCGAGCTCCTCTGTCCTCTGCTAAGAGCTCTCCTATTCGTCCCTCTCGACACCGACGCCCTTCCCCTTGATCTCCTTGCCCGTGTCCTACTACACTAGAGTCGTTTCCGGCGTCGCTCATCTTGGCCTACTCTCTGTCGTCCTCCTACTGCACTGACGCTGCAATGGTGCGCACACTGCTTTCTTATGTCCTCTGCCTTCGTGCACACTGTAGTTCACCACGCCGCCGACGGGGTCGATCATCTTGGCCTCCTCTCTCTCGCCCTACTACACTGGAGTCGTTTCCGGCGTCGATCATCTCGGCCTTCTCTCTCGTCCACTGCACTGACGACACCATGGCGCGAGCACTGCATTCTCCTCCTCTGTTCACTGTCTTTGCGCGAGCACTGCAACTAGTTCGCCGACGGTGTCGCTCGCCGTGCCGCCGACAGGGTCGCTCGTCCATGACTCCATGCTCGTCATGTCAGACACGGCGCCACGGCCACTATCCACCGCAGTCGCCATGGTCCGGCGCACACTGCATTTCTTCTCCCCCTTCCTCTGCTAGCTCTTAACCCTGTGTGCTAAGTGCAAGTGCTAGCTCTTAATATACCCCATGCGGGCAACCAAACAGCGTGTAGTTGCATGCGCCGAGACAATGCATGCAACCAAACAACATGCCAAAGTTGATCCCCTAATGCAGGAAGTTCATATGCAGTCAACCAAACAACTCGCAGATGTCGCATATGAGGCTGTTTTTTCAGAGACAGGCTGAGTGGAGAAGTGTATGCAACGCAGGTACTGTAGCACACGGCAATCAAACACGCCCCTATAGTGGGCATGGCCGCCCCTACACAAAGCAACACACGCGCGCGCGCGCGCACACACACACAATGATATAGCGAATCACATTCATACTGGGCCATGCACACATCATCATATTCACATTCAACATTTCACAAACTATTTTTGGCAAATATTTGCATAGTTATGTCTGTATGAAATGGGAAAAGACGGTTACAGATTCAGTGAAGGATCTCAATTACAGTGAACAAAGTAATGAAAAGAAGACCTTCACTTTCTCTATTACACTCGTACCTTAGTGAGTATTATTATTCGGTTCTACGCTAATGACACGAAAGTATATATAGTAGTATTCGGTCTTTTTTATGAACTAGTATACCAATTTGAAGCAAACGTGAAGGCTAAAAAAATTAACATGACGCCTGAAGTTTGGGGGGAAACAAACTTGACGTTCTGATTTACTTGTCATGGTTTTAGTTCAAATTTGAACTAAAACCACGACGAGTAAATCGGAACGGAGGGAGTACTAGTTGGCATAGGCTTGGCAAAACTTGTGTGGTTATTCAGTATTTGACATCAGTTCCATAATCAGGTCATTGTATATAGTGTCACTAAAGACAATTCAAGTTAGCAATGCAACAGTCCATTTCAACAAATTCAGATTAGTTGAATGTATTTTGAAATATATTAGAAAATATAAATTCCCTCAGTTTTGCATATATGTTCTTCATATAGGATTACCTTCTCGTCATGGACTGTAAAACCTGAACAGTGACCTACTTATGGCTATATTATAGCATCTCCAATAGATGATGTAGATGTACAAAATAATCGGTTTTTTAATCACGAAGGCCCAAAAATGATGCTCCAATAGATGGTCTAGACGTAAAAGAAATTATCAGATTTTACTCTAGATGTAAAATACATCACTTGGTGATGCAAATTTGCATCACATGTGGCCGCCCGAGCAAAACCTCACCGCGTCACGCAAAAGCCCAACCGCCGTGGAAAGCTCATTCCCTCCCGCACCTGCGTGACTGTTGTGCCAGCCGTCGCGCCGCCCGGCCATCGCACCCCGCCGCCGCCGGATCCGACCTTCCCACCCCCGTCACCGAAGGATCTGTCGCTTCCCTGCCACCCCATGCCTCCAAATCGGCCAAATCGTCTGATTCGAAGCCGCTTCATCGGTGTCGCCGCGTCACCTGATTCCGGAGATTCACTGCCCGCATCCGCCACCGCACGGCCTCCACAACACCCCACCGCACTTCTCCGGCCTTCCCTCGTCCACACCGCCACCCGCTCCGTCGCCGCCTCTGTATCGCGTCGTCGAAGAAGCCGAAGAGCAAGTCCGACTTCACGGGGATGCGGTCGAAGCCCTCCGGGAACTTCGGTGTCGAGTTACAATGCGGCTGCCGTTGCTACTGGCTCGACACCTACCCGTCCTACGACGAGGTCGTGCGTGTGTATGATGTCGCTGCATGGCATTTCGGCCAGTCGAGGCATTTGCTCAACTACACGGAGATCAAACACCGGAAGACGGCGGAGTTCCTTAGGTCGAAGAATATGAAAATCCGGCCGATCGAAGAGAAGATGAAGTCGGGTGGTTCACATTGCTCATGGCGAGAGTGATGAAGCGGCGTTGGCAAGGTTTGCATAGGAGAATCCGCACTATGTCCAGAACGAACTAGAGTTCGACTAGAAATGTGAGGTTGAGTAGAAAAGAAGAAGAAGAAGAAGAAGAAGAAGAAGAAGAAGAAGAAGAATGTGAAGCCGGAGGACGAGGTCGGACCCTCAACAGTGATGGTGATCCCCGTCGATTCTGACTCGGAGCAGGCGGAGGGTGAGGAGGAAGACGACGAGGAGCTCCACGACTCCGACGACCCGGCCATTGAGCGTTCTAGGATTAGTTCGATAGCGACCCCAAGGAGTAGTTTTCTCTTTGATGTAGTTCAAGTAGAATCGAGACAAAGTACTCGGTATGATCTAGTAATTTTATGTTTTATGAACTATGTTTGCTTCAAATGAAGTTGGTATGTTTGAACTATGTTTGAAATGATCTAGTAGTGTTACATCATCTATTGAAGCACTAGTGCCCTATTTTACATCGTCTGTTGGAGCTGGCTGTTTTTTTATTATGTAAAAAAGAACTTCTTCGTGATATATATTTTACTCACACCACATTTTGATGATGTAAAATACATCATCTATTGGAGATGCTCTTACAATCGTGATCGAGGACAACATCATACAATCCTAAAATGGTATTCTATGCAACAAAAGCATGCAGAGAATAGATAACATCAACAAGGATCATGGTGTTGTTCTTTGATGTCGTTTAGGACCTAAACATGTATACACAATTGGTCGCACACTCAGAATCAGTCAGAATAAAGTAATGCTTATAGGATCAGAAAGTTGTAGTAATCACTACCACTAAATAAAGGATGATCTTATACTACTCCCTCCGTTCACTTTTATAACACATTTCAGACAGCTGATATTGAACTATTTTGGGTGATGTTTGAATTGTCTACACCGTCTTATAAAAGTGAACAGGGAGAGTAGCTTTCCTACTAGTTAACCATTGATTAGTGGGCTTCTAAAATAAAACTTTAAGTTGAGCTTTTAGAATAAGCTGGTGATGGGGCAGCTTATTTCCACACCCAGTCGTAAGCCCAAAAAGAAATTACCCTACTCGGACTAGGTATAATCTTCCCATGATATAATAATAAGAATTATTTTTAGGATAGATCATGTAACCACAAACAATGCATACTTAAACAGTCGGTTGCATTTTCTAACCTATAAGGATGCTGGGCGACCCGCCCTCCCGAGTGCTCCCTCGATTTCGCGCCGTTTTGACCCTTCGATCGGGCCTGGTCGCGCGTCAACGCTTGTGTGCCAGCCGTTTGATTTTTACAGATCGTTTTGACCCAGGGTTGCTTCGTGGGCGCCCATGACTGGTGGGCTCGTCCAGGTTCGATTGGCTGGGTAAGGATGCTGGGCGACCCGCCCTCCCGAGCGCTCCCTCGATTTCGCGCCGTTTTGACCCTTCGATCGGGCCTGGTCGCGTCAACGCTTGTGTGCCAGCCGTTTGATTTTTACAGATCGTTTTGACCCAGGGTTGCTTCGTGGGCGCCCATGACTGGTGGGCTCGTCCAGGCCTTCGATTGGCTGGGTCAAAGTCCCTCGAGTGAGCCACTCCTACTGCGTCGTGTGTCGGGTCGCGCGCAGGCCGTGTCTTGCATCGCGGGGGCGCCGCGAAGCGGTTGGCGGGCGCACATGCACCCGGTTTTCGCACCTGCGCTTGTGCTGTACCAATGACGGGTGGGCCGGTGCTCCCCCTGGTCGCGCTCGTCTGCTGCGCTGGCTGCCCTTACCACGGTGTGGGTTAGAGTTTCTTCAGGTCAGCCGCTTTTGGCCGGTCGTTTCCCGTGCTCGTGCGTTGTGGGCAGTGCGTCGTGCGCTGTGGGGCCAGCTGTGGAGGGGTCAGCCGGTGCGTTTGCACCCGGCGTCAGCGCCCGCGGTTGGCCTGTCGCGATGACATGTGGGCCGGCGCTGCTTCTGCCCCGCTCGTCGGTTGCACTGGATGCTCGGCTCCTTGGGGTAGCCGTGGAGCCCTGGCGTGTAGAGCGGCTCGACTGCATGCGTACTCCCGGGGTGCACACCCAGCGCTGCGTGTGGCTCAGGCCCGTGGCTGGCCTCATCCGTCGGTCTCCTCTTTTGTTTACCTCGGCGTCGTGGTTTGCGGTGGAGGCAGAGGTTTGCTGATGGACGCACACCCGCGGATTCTTTCCACGTATGACTTGCGGCCCCGTTTCGCTTGTGGCCCTACACGTCGGCGGGTGGTGCCCGTCCAGTCCATGTCTAATCCCTTCGTCCGGGGTTGGAGGAGTTGTTGGGATGGACTGTGGGCTGCGTGGTGCTTATCTGACCCCGCGCTAGGTCCTGTCTCTTTCTGTGCTATACTGTTCCCTTTCTCTGGTCTTTCATCACCCTTTCTTTTTTGCCACACGCCGCTGCTAAAGGGCCCGTGTAGGCGGACGGTTCCACTGGTCTGTTGGATGGGTGTATGCCGCTTGCGTCTGCCACTCCCTCGCTGCCGGCGTACTGTGGCTGACGTACGGCTCGACCAACCCGACGTGAGCGCCGCGGCATGGCCCGGGCCTGCGCCGAGTCCGTGCGCCGAGTCGCGCCCTTCATGGGCGTTTGGGCTCGTCTCTCTCTTGCGCGGGCGTCTCTCTCCCTGGGGCCAGTGTGTGTCTGACGGTGGGGGTCGGGCGACCTTTTCGGACACGTGCCTTCGTCGCAATGGTGGGTATGTTTCCGTCCTGCGTGTGCTGACCGAGGTGGAGAGAGGCCGCCCGCTGCCCTTTCCTCCTTATTCAACTTTGCTGCTGCTTTTCTCAACAAAAAAAAAACCTTTGCTGCTGCTGCTCCTCCTTTTCCCTCTCCTGCACTCCACTTTCGTTCTCCAGCGTTCGTCTTCTTCGCTCCACTCCGCTTCGCTTCTTCTTCACCTCGCTACGATTGACTAATCTTCTTCGCCGGCAGTGTGCACGGCTGTTGCAATGGCGTTTGTGCGTTCCGTTGGTGCTGCTGGTTGAGGTCTCTCCTTCCCTTGCTTGATTCCTTCTATTTCCCTTTTCTTTCTCTACGTCCTGCTTACTTGGGTGTTCCTCTTGCCTGCTGCATGTGCAGCCGGAAATCTTCTCTCACTGTCCTGCATCCGCCGTCGCATCGTTCTGCCGTCCGCGTCGGGATTAGTCTTCGTTCTGCTTACCTGCATGCGGCATGTTCGACAGAGTGCCTATGCGGTGACCCGGCCGTTTTTTCCTCAGGTTGTTCGCTTGCTGCTCGGCCTTCGTTTGCTCGTTGCTGGCCTGGTTGTGCTTCTTCGTTCTGGTGATGCACTGCTCCTTAGCTTCTTTCCCTCTGCTAGATTAGCTTACGATCATACTGGTAGAAAGTTTACGCTACTTATGTCTGTTAATTTGGCTAAGCACAACGTGTCAGCTTGATCGATAGCTATCTTCCTCGGTTTCTACATATTTATTAGTGGAAAGAGTTGAAAGAGAACCAGATTACTCATCGATTAAAAAAAGCTTCATAACAACTCTTAGAAATAAAACGCGATTAAGATGATTATATCTGTTGATTTGTCTGCTGTTTTTGTATGTGGTGTGTGGTTGGGTAGAGGAAGATATAGAAAATGGACAGTAAGACAATTGTTGTTGCTTTAGAGCCATGGTTATTCTCTCTCCTTCCATTCATTTTTTTAGTGTTATTATTTACTCGGATTAAAGGTATTATTGTGATGCCCTCCTGTGCCATAGTTGTTCTGCTGTTCTCCTTCCATTCATTTTTTTGAGTATTATTATTTACTTGGATTAAAGGTATTATTGTGATACCGTCCTGTTGTTCTACGTGTATTGGATGGCTTTCATAAGTGTTTTAGTGGGTTGATAGAATAGATGCGCTTTATGTTTGCATTGCTGTGCCTGTGTTCTTACGTCTTTCTCTGCGTTTCTTTTTCAGGTTAAGCAGACTGTTCTGTCCCTAGACCTGCAGCTCGTTTCTGCTCCTCAAGGTTTGCTCTCCTTTTCTTCTGCATTTGCATTGTTTGTGGCTGCAGATGTATTAACCCACTGTTGCTATTCTGAATAGTTGGTACAGGATGAAGTGGCAGGCATGGAAGAGATCCACAGCCACTTTTCATCCGATGCGGTATATTACACTGAGTATGAGAATTCACAGCACCGTTGTGAGGTTGGTGATTACATTTTAAAACAACCGATATTTTAGCAGCGTAAGCTTGCCATGGAAACTACTTGTCAATGCCATGGAGTCCTTTGAACAAAAAAATATTCATAATTCTGTAGTGACAGCGATCAGCAAGACGAAATCTGAGCCATGAAAACCAGTGCTAGCATCTTCATCTAAAAAGAATATGCCCAGTGCTCGCATAATTTGAGTACATCAGAAAGAGACCTTGCTATTAGATATTCTCTCATGTTACAAGATAGTTCGTGAATTAAGAAAATATTATTTCGTTTCTTGCAATGCAAGTGATCACCTACAAACTTACATTCATCAGCATCTTGCGCATAAAGTTGTCCAGGGTAAATTAGTTATCTTGTTTCGTTGTTCCCTTATCCTTGAATTTGATCATGCAACTCGTGCTATAGCAAGGAGTATGGTGTTAGTTTTCCTTAGCTTATTCAAAGTACGTTTTCCCTGTACAAGTTTTTAACTGGACGAATTTGGTTTAGTGTCTTATTACTTATCAGCCAGTTGTCTTGTATTCTCTGGTTTGGATGGGTATACATATTTAATCACACCCTTTTATTATAGTTTGCTTATTAACGTAGGAACATGCGTCAAACGAATGATTGCATTTATTTCATGTCCATACAACTAATGACATCCGTTTAAAATCACAGGCCACGCCACCAATGGTCAAAATCCCTTACAGGGTGATGCTAGATGTTCTTTTAGAAACTTTAGAGCTACCAGCAGTTGAGTACCGAAGCAAAGTATGTGATGGCGGTAGAGTATCTGTGACTGTTTTTTTTTTCATACGCCCGCATCATATGTTGAAGATCATTTTTTTTTAGAAAAGGAGGATGACCCCCGGCCTCTGCATCTGGGAGATGCATACGGCCACTTTATTGATTATTCTCGAGGACCTTACAAAGTATTACAACAATGTGCCTGAATCCACCATCTTGGCAACACATGCCGCTACTCCTATCCAAAATGATGAAGGGGTGCTAGCTGGGCCACTACCCAAACCACTCACCTAAGCCTAACATCAAAAGCCGGAAGCCCCAGCCGAGCCACATACCGGGTCTGGGGCACAATCCGGTCAGACGCACTCGTGTGTCGTCGCCGCCATCTTCCACAGGTCCGTCTTCAGATCATATTGAGGCTTCTACCTTGTCTGGCCACTCTGCCATCGACGTCACCATGACGCCAGACAGCAACCTCCTCCTGCGCGAGTCCATCTCCGTGCATCGGACGCCGAGCCTCCACAGCGCCATGCCGCCGATATCCGCCGCCATCGATGTGTGAGATGAAGCACCGCTCCACCATCCCCCTAGCCAGCACTTACTCCAAAACGATGCCCCCAGGAGGGAAAGCGATAAAACGCCATCATCGTCCGATCCGGAAGACCCAGATCTAGGGTTTCCCCCGGAGCATCCCGAGCCTGATGACGCAGACTGCAACGACGATGCCTCGACAAGGGAACGACATCTAAGACGCCGCTATCGTCCGCCATGACCGTAGTCGGCGCGATTTTCATCGGCAGTTGCTCCACCAGACGTGCGCCGCCGACGTCACTGGTCCCTTCAACCGGAGCAAACTCCAAAACAATGCCCTAAAGAGGGACTACGACGCAAGAGCGCCGCCATCGCTCGATCCCAAGGAGATCTAAGGTTTCCCCTGTAGTTGCCCGCGCTGTCAAGGGCCAGACAAGGGTAGAATCCCGCGGATCTGCCCAGCTGCCGACGAGTCGCACCCACCACCGTGCCGACGGCCGACCAGCGAAATTCGGCCGCGCCGCCGCGAACCGATCCGGTCACGCCGCCGCCGTCCCTGGCGGCCGCGACGCACCAGATCGCAAGGCCTCCTGCCGCGGGGAATCGACGTCGCCGAGGCGCCGCCACCACCCGCCGTGGCGACCGGCCCGCCGCCACGCTCCGGCCCGGCGGCGCCGGCCCGCGCCAGCCCCACCCGAGCGAGAGGGCCCGAGTCCCCGCCGCCACCGGCGACGGCTAGGCTTCGCCTGGCCGCGCCCTTGGGCGGCGGCGAGGGAGGAGGAGGAGGAGTGGGGGAGGTTCGGCGGCGATGGGATCTGGGGCCTCCCGGTCGCCCACGCGGGGGGCGGCTCGGGAGGGCGGCTCGGGAGGACGGGAGAAAAAACATTACCCTATGTTGAAGATCATGGCAGTCGTATGGCTATTCCAGGAGTGCAGTGTGTCGATCATGCAATGTCGGAGGACACAACTGCTATGGAAGCAATTGGATACATAAAATGCATGGTTAAGACCGAAATAAGGGACTACAATTACAGCACCATGAAGAAACTAGATGAGAAAAATCAGTCTCTAAAGCATGAGCTGGCTGTAGCAAAGTATAACAAAAAGAAGATGAAGGCGAAGACCAGGTCCATCAAGAACAAGCCGATCCTAGCTATTTATAAGAACAAGAAAAATGCTATGGGCTGGTTCGTTCTTGCAAGATACATGCATGGATTCTCTGATAATAAATGCAATGTAACAGCGCTGAACAAATCATCTAGGAAAGAACCCATGGATCAGCTTATAAATGGACCTCTTAACAACATTGAGAAGGTAACAAAAAGACTCAAACGCAGGGTGATCAGCTCAGAGAAGAAGTTAAGAAGCATCAGGAGAGGATTTTAGGGTGGTGCTCTACAAGAATGCGTCCTAAGCTAGATCCTTTTAGAATTGTGATCTATTTCACTCCTTTTGTTTAACCGCAGAGGTTAACCGTAATGTATTATTATGTTTCCCTTTAGACCGAGTGCAGACTAAGCTTTGCCAAGGCTATGTGTGTGAGAGCTAATGATCATTCTGTTAAAAGTTTCTATTACTTGCACCATTTATGTCTCTATAGACAGCATAGGCAAGGCTATCAATGGACTTCAAAGTCCCTGTTGCTTATACCATTGCTGTTTCTGTAAACAACGCGGCTAAGTCCACTAATATAAAATAACTCGTTTCCACACGACTGCGAAGGTGGACTGATATTGTAAAACACACAGGCTGAAAAAAGGATGCAGCCTTGGGCCTGGTATGCATATTGGGCCACACTGAAACGCCTTCGAAAGCCCACGACAGACAATATAGTAGCGACGGGCACACTGACTCCTACTCACAAATTCTAGGGTTTCTACATATATAGGATCTAAATTCTTAGCATGCGCATTTGCCCGGACAAAATATTGCTAAAAGGATACACATATTTTCAACGCAACATGGTTTTAAATGGGACTTTATACCACTAAATAAGAATGTGTATATATATCTCATTGTATACAGCAACACACCGTTTCTTTGGCTAAAGGATATTTGATTTATTATCATACGTGCTTGCCCAAAGCTAAACTAACTAAAACATATATTTTGTTTTAAATGGGACTTTATACTATCAAATTAAAATGTGTATATACATCTTATTGTAGACAACAATCCACCGCATTTTCTATTAGAGGGAATTAAACCATGTTTTTTTTTTCATCGCGAGCATGGATTTAGCGTGCCTCTGCGCCATTTGGCGCAACGGGTCCACTAGTTTACAAAATCATATAGGGAAAAGGAGCGCTAGAGACCGATGGAGGACAAAAATATCTAGGATAAGTATGCCTAGTATTACCCAACTTATAATAGGGTTAAGGCTTAAATGTAACTGGATGACATTCTTATACTAGTGTGCAGGCATGTACACACATAGGCATTCACCAAAGAAAAGTCATATTGCATAAAAAGTTAGCAATATTGTTGTTGTTGTTGTTGTTGCTATGCATAAGTAGATTACATGCCTAAAAGCAACTCTAGCAGACCCCGCATCCCGCCCCGGCCCACAAATATTTTTGCGGGGCGCGGCAAATCTTCTCCCCCAACCTCTAGTTTCACGGGCTGGGAGGCCGACCCGAGCTCAACCCCTATCCGCAGCGAGATTTGGCGGGAGGGACATTTCCGCGCGCCCTTTCCCGCTCCCCCCACCCTCCGCCACCATTGCCCCTCCGCCGCACGCTCCGGTGCTTCCTCCCCGGCCGTCCCTCGCCACCATGGACGACCCCCTGCTGTCCCCCGTCACCGTCGAGGTCGCGCACGCTCCTTCCCCTCGGGCGGATCTCGTCGCCGGCCATGTTGGCCCCGCCGCCGTCGCCCAAGCAAACGCCGCGCCTGCCCGCAAGCGGCAGGGCAACGTGGTCGTGCAGGCCGGGAATCCGGCTGCCCCCGCCGCGATGGCCAGCGCTCCGGGCGGCAATGCGGCAGCGCGATCCCGGCCGGCGGCGGAGAAGGTCGGCAAGGTCGCGGGCGTAAAGCGGAGGAAGATTCCGGCTACAAAGAAGCCACCTTCTTCATCCTCTCACTCCATCCCGGAAAGAGGTGCTCCGGCGATGCCGTTCAACGGTGCCGCTCCCCCCGCAAGCGAGGTGTTCGACGAAATGGCCGGAAGGTATGCGTCTTCGGTCATGGCGATTTCCTTTCATTTTCGCCATTATTCTCAATAGCTCGTGACTTGTTATCGTTCACTATAGCGGCGGTTCAAAAAATGCAACTACCGAGTTCATGAACTTGTTGGACACGAACGCGGTCGACATTGATCAAGCCCCGTTCGCCGTATTCGACTACAATGAAACGGAGGGCGGCGTGGATGATCATGGTTGTGAGGACGAATTGGAGGAGATCGAAGCGGAAGTGTATGAGCAATCGCAAACAAAAACTGGGAAAAGCATAAGATCGAAGAACTACACGATCTTGGAAGATCAAGCTTTGATCAAAGCATGGAGTGCGGTGTCTCTTGATGCATGCACGGGTACTTCTCAAACCGCCAAGAGATATTGGCAAAGGATCGAAGATCAATACTTCCGCATTATGGCAAAGCATCCCAATAGGACTCCACGCACATTTCAGTCGCTTCAAGGGCGTTGGGAGAATATCAAGCCAATGTGCAGCCGTTGGGCAGCTTGCTTGGAGCAAGTACGCAATGCACCTCCAAGTGGCACCGTGGAGTCCGACTATGTGAGTTTGTTTTGCCTTTGTTCAAGTTGTGCATCATCATATTTGCATCATGGGAAATGATTGCATCACTTTGTTCACATTTTGTAGGACAAGATTGCTCAACATAGATACAAGGACATGGAAGCTTCGGAAGGCAAATTCTTCAAACTAGAGCATTGTTGGGAGTTGCTCCAAAAGTGCGAGAAGTGGAAGTTGATCGACAAAGAATCCCCACCAAAGAGAGGCTCGCTTACAAACATGGATGAAGATGAGGATGATGATGGCCCAAGAAATTTGCACAAGCCCGATGGCGACAAGAAGACTAAGGAGAAGATGAAGAGAGAGTAAGAAGCATCGAGCTTGAGGGAGAAGATTGATGCCATCCCCCCCCCCCCCCCCCCCCCCCCCCCCCCCCCCCCCCCCCCCCCCCCCCCCCCCCCCCCCCCCCCCCCCCCCCCCCCCCCCCCCCCCCCCCCCCCCCCCCCCCCCCCCCCCCCCCCCCCCCCCCCCCCCCCCCCCCCCCCCCCCCCCCCCCCCCCCCCCCCCCCCCCCCCCCCCCCCCCCCCCCCCCCCCCCCCCCCCCCCCCCCCCCCCCCCCCCCCCCCCCCCCCCCCCCCCCCCCCCCCCCCCCCCCCCCCCCCCCCCCCCCCCCCCCCCCCCCCCCCCCCCCCCCCCCCCCCCCCCCCCCCCCCCCCCCCCCCCCCCCCCCCCCCCCCCCCCCCCCCCCCCCCCCCCCCCCCCCCCCCCCCCCCCCCCCCCCCCCCCCCCCCCCCCCCCCCCCCCCCCCCCCCCCCCCCCCCCCCCCCCCCCCCCCCCCCCCCCCCCCCCCCCCCCCCCCCCCCCCCCCCCCCCCCCCCCCCCCCCCCCCCCCCCCCCCCCCCCCCCCCCCCCCCCCCCCCCCCCCCCCCCCCCCCCCCCCCCCCCCCCCCCCCCCCCCCCCCCCCCCCCCCCCCCCCCCCCCCCCCCCCCCCCCCCCCCCCCCCCCCCCCCCCCCCCCCCCCCCCCCCCCCCCCCCCCCCCCCCCCCCCCCCCCCCCCCCCCCCCCCCCCCCCCCCCCCCCGCAAGTTCGAACATTCTGTCTGTATATAGCTATTTCTTACAACACACGTCCAAAACTACTCTCTACTCATCTTTTCATACATTAAAATTACATACTTCCTGTCAATATCTGTTTGACACAATCCACAGGAGGTATACAAACTTTCTACAATGTTTGTCAGCCTTCAAGTCCAAATGAATTAGTCAAAATTAGTTTCACCGCAACGAGCTTCATGCTATATCAAGCACAGCTTGCTTAGTCCTAAAATTAATTATCTCGGGCTTCTTTAGGAAGCATTTCACGTCTCCATAACCGTAAAGGAAAACTCCAAGCTGCAAATAACAAAATGATCAGCTCTAGCTAACTAAAATAATAGTAACTGGTAAAGCATTTGCAGTAGAACTAAAAGTTCCAAGGAAAATTCTGCAGTTAGAGAACATACCTTGAGGTCTTCTTGAGAAAAATTTCAACACCTCATCGATCAAAATTACCTAGTGCCAAGGAGAAGTTAAAATATATGTGCAAACGGAACATATATAGTATCCAGTTCATAACTAGCTACAGTGTAAACAAAATTTATGTAGGGGCAGAATTCCCACGTGTCCTTGCCATGTTTTAATATAGAAAGACTAGGTTCACCAGAAATTTGAACAACATGGCAACTCAAGGTAGAAAAAACACTCACAGGGAAGGATAGGTAAAGAACGACTTTCCACTCAGCCAAAGTTAACGGAGACACCTGCATAAGTAAACCAGGATTATCAATAATTCTTTACGTTACTGTAAGCTTACTATAAAAGAAGGACAGGTGACAATGTGACTAACTGCATGGCGTGGGTCACAACTGCACAAAATGAAGATGAGTGACTTACTGAGAAAAGAGCTGACAGGGGTTCCGTATACAAGACTGCTACGTGAAGAAGCATCGTCAGAATGATTGACCCAACAAGCCATAGGTTACTCCATGGGTGAATGACACTGATGCAAGGGAAGTTCCAAAATCATTTCAGGTTATGCAAATTAATTTACATATGCAGACCAGATATTACAAGCAGGACAAGTGCCACTGGGTCAGAGAAAGAAATTTCAAGATCATGCAGGAGAGATGCATGTGTATCTATCAAGATAGAAAGAGTTCTGGACACCAAAGAAAGGCACAACAAAAATAGAGAACATAGAGCTAGACAACCCTAAACGATATGTCCCACTGGGCCAGAAATTAGTGCACAAATATTTTGCAGGTGCCACAAGCAAAATATTCAGCTATCAACCAGTGGTTACCGGCAGTGAAGTGCTGACCCACCATAGGTTAAAATGACCACAGTTATTACAGCTGTGGAGCCCATATTTATTTGAAATGCATCAACTTCTATCTATATTTCCATCTCTTAATTTCATGTATGCTTCAGTATCTAGTTCATCGTCACTGTTTTGAGAACATTAAAAAAAAAGGTCCAAACAAAAATAAGTAGCAGCCTTTGTCTCAATAGTCTCGCAATTGTTAAAAGAAGACAGAATGCTACCAATTCTTCTACATGTTTGTGCCCAGCAGGTTTTGAAAACCAATTTTCTTGGTGGTTTTGAATGGTTTGTGGGAGAACAAAGTTTTGATGTATAGGAATATGTAATAAGCAACAATGTACACATGCCACCTAAAATGGATATATACATAAAAATAACCTGCTTAGATTACATAGAAATAGCATAGCCGTATTTCTCTTTTGTGTTCCAAATTTCACAAGGAAAAAAAACAAATATTGGCATGTCTATCACATGGGAAATTAGATTGTTAACAGGCAGACATGTAAGATTACCTTCCACAAATTAAGAGAATAAATATAGTTGTTCATTTACAAGTCAATCAAATGAGAAACAAATGCAAAAAGGGCAACCCGGTGCATGTAGCTCCCGCTTGCGCAGGGTCCGACCACAAATGCAGAAAAGAATAAAATCATAGATGAAAACTAACTGTTTCCTGCTCATTAGAAGTAGCACATGGGAGTATGGGTATTGGGTGCTGCTATATGCGGGAAAAAACCGAGGCTCAAAATGAGATGAGAGGTAAGGGATCTTACAGTAGAGATTGATTTTCACTTAGGTTATTCAAGGCATTAAACATCTCGACAACAACAAGAACAGTCATTGAAACAGTTGATGGATGGCGATCCTCAAAGATGCTGCAAGGATATGAAGTTTGCCTGGTTGAACATGAATCAAAATTGATCTGCAATAGGAAAAGAAAGATATTCAGAACTTACTGGATCAGTAATGTTTGAACAAGAGCCACAATAAGAAACTTCAAGCAAAATAAAGAAGGGGGAAATAGACCATAAGGAATATTGCTAAGCAGGCATGGAGAGGGAGAGGAACCATACAAAAATTTACTGCTGATTTCACGTTCAGAACTCTCAAAACATACAGAATTGAAATATTCAAGTATGCAAGTGGAATATGATTCTGTGGTGAGGAAGGGGTATAAGTCTAAGCAATAACCAACCATGGCAGTAAGATCCAGAGGAATGTACCACCTTGAATTCAGACCAAAGTTTGATTTCAATTTCGATAGACCAGCAAACCAGGAGAAACAAGTCAAACTCAAATTAGATGCTCAACTTTTTATATGTATATGTAAGCATTTTTTTTCTTTTTAATCACTGGGTACATCCAAACAGCCATATGAATTGACAGCTTGAAACTCCATTACCGGCCCATCCATCTAACATGAGACCCAACAAAGGAATCTCTTTGTATAAGCTGATCTCAGAACAAACGAGTTGTTTCATAACTTAAAATGCATATCAATAATCACATGCCATGTTACTCACAGTGCTATTTGGGAAAAATCATATAGAAAGGGTTTCGACATCTTATATATATATTGTTACAATATGCAAATTTTACACTAGGGCTTGCAACAACCGTTTTCCTTTTTGGAAAACAAATACCACCTCTGTAAAGTAATATAAGACCTTCTAGATCACTAAAGTACTGATCTAAAAGGTCTTGTATTACTTTACAGAGGGAGTATAAGATTTCTTGGCGCTAACAGCAGAGGTATTTTATAATCAGTGAAAAAGAAGTATACAGCACTGCACTACAGTCTACAGGAATATCTTTTCAAGTATAAGCTTCTGGGCGGGTTGTAACCCCTGTTTATCAGGTACAGGTATTACTGCTGTTCCAGACTTCCCAATAAACACCAAAAATTAACAGTGTAAAAAGTAGAAAGAGTTTGAATTCCCAACTTACCAATTCAGAGTATGGCAATCTAGGACCATCTTCAGAATAAACAAACCACCAAACGAACCCCGCTATAGTGGCAAGACCAACGTAAGCTGCATCAACAAGACTATAAGAAACAACAATAATTCCAGAAGCGAAGCTAACAAATGTCGATACAGGCACTTTAGTGCATACCACCAATGACCATATAGCGGAAAAAGAGCCATCCACTGACCACAGCTTCGTTCACCTGCAATTCAAATATGCAGCAGGAAAGAGCATCTTAATAAATGCGACAAACTAGAAAACTTAAATCATAGCTATTACTTGAACCGACTCACTTAGCAATTCACACTTTTTGACAAGTACCAAGCAATTCATACCACACAGTAATTAAAATGAAATAAGTCAACAGTTCTCATGGACGCAACAAGGAATCCAGTGTACACATAAACATATAGCATAGTGCACAAGGAAACTAATAGGAAGGGATTTGGCCCACTGCAGCATCCAATTATCACTTAGGAATATTCATGTGCCAAACGAGTTCTAAGAGTGAGAAGTGAGGTCATTGTACTGTGGACTTGCTTTATTTCAGAGTTGGTAGAAGATTTTAGAATTCCTGATAACGCCAGAACAGCTACATTGTTAAGTTACATGAATTTACTCACCATGCAAATACAGTCAACTGCTAAACCAATTTTAACTGAAGTCAGTATAAACATTAAAATAATAATGGGGACAACCTAAAACGTACATTAGTTTATAAAAAAAATAACAAGCTACCAAGTAATCACTGTTAGGTACTCCCTCCGTTCCACAATTCTTGTCGTGGTTTTAGTTCAAATTTGAACTAAAATTGAACTAAACCATGATAAGAATTATGGAACGAAGGGAGTATAAAATACATGTATCACTGTTAGGTATAGATGCATGTATATAGTACCACTAGCCTAGGTTGCCCATGTATAAGTAATATATATTCCATCCAGTGATGACAAGATAGAAAGTTCCCTCTCATCAGGTACAACACCCTTTTTATATTCAGTTTGTCTAATTCACATCTAGATGTTTTTTAAGGATGTCACATCTAAGCTCTCACAAATATATAATGCAGCAACAAAAAACAAAAAAAATAGGACAAAAAAATAGTCCACAAACAGAGTGGACATCAGCTTAGATGTGACATAACTATGTCACATCTAGATGTGTCCTAGACAGACCCTTTTATATTACCTTACGAGGCTTAACTGCCATGATATTGCCATCAGGCTTGTTAAAACCAATTGCAGTTGCAGGCAACCCGTCAGTAACTAGGTTTACCCAGAGTAGCTGGACCTACAAAGTGATGGAGTAGAGAGGTAAGCAGATTTTCCATCCAATACAAAATTAAGCTGCTCCAGAAATATGAACGATATGGATGTTAAAAACATTATACAGCAGTAAGCAGGGGGCAAAATATCATGACAAGATAAACATGCCACATATGACTACTTTTTTGCCACATTAATTCGAAAACAAAATATTTGCGATACTAATTCAACTACAGATGATAGATTATATAAGTCCACATATTTCATCTCAAGACACATAGAAGCTAAGAAAGAGTTTCTACTCACAGGTACAAGTGTGTCAGGCATCCCAAGCACCGCTGCCACAAAAATACAAACTACCTCCCCAATATTTGATGAAATCATGTATCGAATAAACTGCTTGGTGTTATTATATATGGCCCTTCCCTCTGCAACAGCCTGTGAGCAAATGATAATGGTAAGTTTTAAGTAAACAAAAAGCATAATAAGATCCAATGGTTATGTCTTATTTGTATGTTAATCAGTCAGATCATAATCTTACTGCAACAATTGTAGCGAAGTTGTCATCAGCCAATACCATATCTGAAGCACTCTGAAATAGAAAGGTAAACATAACTTGTCAAATTCAAGAAGGTCCGCAGAAGCAACCAAAACATGAAGAAAAGGATTGACTGAAAATATTTGAAAGAAACAAAATTCTCAAGATAATGAATACCTATGTCCCTGTTTACTTCTAATCTACATAGCAGTTATACCTTAACATCGGTTTAAAGAAGTAATACCTTTGCAACAGCAGTTCCTGATCCCATAGCTATTCCTATATCTGCTTTTTTCAGGGCAGGTGCATCATTGACTCCATCACCAGTCATTGCAACCTTGCATGTGAAACGAACATGACTATTGCGGTAAAATGAATTATTGCATGAAGTGGAAAGTGAAGCATAAATTCCCATGATCAATTCCATAGCAATTAAATAAGTTCCATCACCATGAAGACTAAAGAAGCTCAATGGAAACTTTATCAACAGGTGCAAGCTTTTACCACTTCATTATGTGATTGCAAGGCTTCAACAAGCATCTTCTTATGAGAAGGTTCCACTCTGCAGTAAAAATAGTCAGGTATAAAAAGGCAGTCAAGAGTACAAAACCGGAAGAATGGTGATTGATCCATACGTCTGTCCATGGTCTAATCATTTTACCACTTTTTTGTCTGAGTTATTGCGGTGTCCAATGTAGTCATTTGCCACAGGTAAGTAAGCACAAATTATGTTCTGTGCCACTAGGTTGTGATAGCCTGGAGCTATAATTAGTGTTCAAAATTGAGATGGTGAATGCCATATTTTCTCATGAACTATGTCTCTAGCAACAAAGCACTCAATACGGGAACAAGTCTAAGGAACCACACTAATAATAGGAAAACAAAACTCCAATCTCAGCCATTGCATCAACTAACGACTGCTTATGGCAGCCCTATTTGTGTACGTCACTACAGCCAGTTCATCAGCAATGAGCTGGGTGATCTCAATAGCAAAATAAAAACATTTTTTAATGAGGTAGAATACTGCACCATTACTTTGCATTCTATTAAGTTCATGGAGCTCATTACAAGAGAAACTGGGATATGTCATTACCCATTCGGCAAGGGGTACCTATGTCCTAAACTTTAACAAGGTTGTAATGATATTCAAATCACCTGGAGAACAGAACCATCCTTCGCAATGCATTTGCCCTTTCCAAAGGAGGAAGCCCTTCAAATTCTGATGCTGTATATGAATACCCTGTAAAGTCATCTAAATGCTCAAACGCACCAATTTGCCGACATAGAGATTCTGCAGTGGACTAAAATAGCACATATTTATTTTCTCAGCAGTATCAAAAGATCTTAGAGCAAAAATAAACAAATATGTTCACCAACCTTGTTATCCCCAGTAACAACAATAACACGGATCCCTGCTGACATACAAGAATGGATAGCACTGTGAACTTCATCTCTTGGAGGGTCAAGCATCCCAACCTGAACCAGTAGCAAAAGAATTTGCATCATCAATTATTAGTGGCACTGTTATCTTAACTAACATAAATCATACCTGCCTACAAAGGCAAAGCATATTAAAATGAGTGAACAAAACGTAGAGGACTACTAAAGAAGGAACAGCAGAACCAGCAGGAGTGAAAAAGCGTACCAATCCAATAAATGTGAGATTTGCCTCATCACTATAGGAAAGACTTTGTTGGCCTTCTGGCATTCGTTTTAATGCTAATGCTAAGCACCTTAGGGTATCTTTTCCTGCAAAACTGAAACATTCGGAGATCATTGAACATATTCATCTAAAGCATTTGATGTAGAAAAAAATATTAGTAAGCATATTTAGAGAAAAAAAATTATATGCAACAATATGACATTGCCAAGTGCTAACTTAGTGGCAGAGTTTGGTCAAAATTACAGAGGTCCCTTCACGTCAGAAATAATATCAGTTATATTGTTAAATCTGCCTATATGAACTGAATATTTCATATTGTGATCACATCCATCAAGAAACATACAACCTCATGACCCAAAAGCTACATGCAGATTTAAAGGCTAACCTTTTTCTATTGTTAAATCTGACTATATGAACTGAATGCTTCAATAATTTAATCACATCCATTAAGAAACATGCAACCTCACAACCCTAAAAACTACACGTGGAAAGGCTGACCTTTGAAATCTAGCTTCCAGCTCATTACGTATGTCCATAGTCAATGGTACAGAAGACCCATCATCATTGCACAATATATGTGTGCATCTTGCCATTACACTTTCAGGGGCACCTTTTGAAAACATAATCTCCTGTTGTTTTCGACTGCAAAGGATGCTCATCATTTTGCGATCTCGGGAAAAGTCTAGAACTGATATCTAAAGAATAAATCAGAAAGAAAAAAACATAAGAACATATAATATAAATCTGAAGAAATAGGATCGAAATTTGAGTTAAATAAGTCACACCCAGTTAGACTATACAGCATATACAAAATGGTTTCTCCCACATATAGGCAGGCAGTATAGTCAAAGTGTGAGCAATATAATAGATAGCGCATATACTATTCCATCCAAGTGTCAACTGCTGTTTACCTAAATAATGACTAGTTACGCAAATAATAATTAAAAAATTGAATTTTTCTAGTATGTGGGAGGAACAACTGCTGATACCACAAGAACTTTGGAAGTACTTGCATAGTTGCATAAAGTATCAGACCTGTATATTTTTTAACAACTAACAGAAGGATGATGTTTCTAATGCCTACTTATATGCTAGCAGAACAAGTTCATAATCAAGGAAGTTCTTTATAAATGGGAGTAGCAGACATAGGGTAGGGGCAGGGGGGGTACTCTTAAAGGGAGCTGCAAATACAGGGCCACAGAATACAAGATCAATATATCAATGCCAACAAGTAGAGGAATATAACCTTTCTGAACTGATTTTCCCAATAATGATTGCAGTACGATGCACGCTCATGCTTAGTTAGCATGTTCAGAGCTGAAGGCATCGAATCAAAACCAGGAAGACCGACCTAATCAATCAACACAATTGAAATTGAGATTGATAGTTCCCATGAAAGCTATCAAAAGTGCACTGATAAGCAGATTCCCTGACTAACAACTGACCTTCTCCACCAGAACGCGCAGAGCAACTTCAGTGGACTCTCCAATTTTCTCATAACTTTTTTTATCAGGATTGTACTGTAAAGTGGACTCATTGCAAAGGGCTGAACACATGGCTATATGAAGGAGACATGGAGATTGAGGAGGAAACTCCAGCTGCAACAGATGAAAACCGCCTGAAAAGTTAGTGCTAAACCTAATGCCACATGTACAATGTTTTGCACACTAAGGGACATGGTCACTCGATAAATAACCCAAAGGTCTGCAGGTCGCTAATATACTGATATAGCTGGTCACACAATTAATCCATCTACAAGAGCCTAACATTTGTCTCGCTGGGTAAGAGCTTTCACATACATCCCAGTCAAAAGTTGTGTACTAAACTCAGCCTCTAGAAGGCTATGTCTATTGTTGCTATGCTATGCACTATCATACTCTGTCATTCACTCTAATGCAAGGCATTCCCTGGTAAAGCTGAGCTTAGCAGAGTTATGGCTACAAGACTAGTGAATTGTAACAATCTTGATCATGTGTCATGGGTTTGGTAATTTGGTATCATTTACACAATGTGTTCTTGTACTGCAGTCAAAAAAGAATAATTTCAGCTGTTAAGACACATGAAAATACGGTTCAGGACGTTGCACTATAATGATCACCAAATTAGTGACAACTGAGAAATACATCATTGTACCTGATTTTCACTGGCGTCATATATAAACCCATCAGGAGCAAATGTGGTTCCACTAATAGAGTACTCATCAGTTATTGGTCTCTTGTGCACAGACCGCACAACACATACCTGGGATATTAAGACACTTGTTAGTTATGCGGTGAACATAATATATTTACCAAGTGTAATAGACTTTAATCTTAAAGCGCATATTGTATTTTAGTCAAATCCCACTGCACACTTATGCATGCAAAAAGGAAAATAAAATGAAAGGGCCAACTAAAAGATAAATGATGCGGTAAACTGGAGTATTCACCTTAGACACTGACATCATGTTTGTCGTAAGAGTGCCAGTTTTGTCACTGCAAATGACTGTTGTGCATCCTAATGTCTCCACAGAGGGCAAAGACCTGACAATGGCATTCAAGCGAGCCATTCTCTTGGTACCAAGAGCTAAGCACCTAGAAGTAAAAACGAACCAATGATATGTTATATTCACTTCAAGGAGGAACAAAGTAAACCACTACACTTCAATATAAAATGAACAAGAAACTTAGAACATCTAGACTGAGGGTAAGATTGGTAATGGACAGTATCATGTTTCTAGTTTCTTAACCAGAGTCATCGCAGAGACAAATGCACAAGATCAATTCTCTCCCGCTCAAAAAGAGTCAAGTCAAAAATGACTAATTTTGTAGCAAGCAGCAGAAATTGTTCACACCATATACAAGGAAGCCAAGCTCAGTAACTAGCTAACAGGCCATGGGATTAACTCATTGTGTTACAATGTATAAATCCCAATGCACTCTTTCAAACTTCCAAACTTCACTTCCCAAATTCCAACTGATCACACTTCCCATTTTCATAAGAATCTGAACTGATTTCGTGCTTTATTAATAATTAAGAATTAACTGACTGAGAGAAACATTGGTAAAGTTGGAGATATTAAGTACACCTTCAAATTACAGATTTACAACAACAACAAAGCCTTTAGTCCCAAACAAGTTGGGGTAGGCTAGAGGTGAAACCCATAAGATCTCGCAACCAACTCATGGCTCTGGCACATGGATAGCAAGCTTCCACGCACCCCTGTCCATAGCTAGCTCTTTGGTGATACTCCAATCCTTCAGGTCTCTCTTAACGGACTCCTCCCATGTCAAATTCGGTCTACCCCGCCCTCTCTTGACATTCTCTGCACGCTTTAGCCGTCCGCTATGCACTGGAGCTTCTGGAGGCTTGCGCTGAATATGCCCAAACCATCTCAGACGATGTTGGACAAGCTTCTCTTCAATTGGTGCTACCCTAACTCTATCTCGTATATCATCATTCCGGACTCGATCCTTCCTCGTGTGGCCACACATCCATCTCAACATACGCATCTCCGCCACACCTAACTGTTGAACATGTCGCCTTTTAGTCGGCCAACACTCAGCGCCATACAACATTGCGGGTCGAGCCGCCGTCCTGTAGAACTTGCCTTTTAGCTTTTGTGGCACTCTCTTGTCACAGAGAATGCCAGAAGTGCGCCACTTCATCCATCCGGCTTTGATTCGATGGTTCACATCTTCATCAATACCCCCAATCTCCTGCAGCATTGACCCCAAATACCGAAAGGTGTCCTTCTGGGGTACCACCTGGCCATCAAGGCTAACCTCCTCCTCCTCACACCTAGTAGTACTGAAACCGCACATCATGTACTCGGTTTTAGTTCTACTAAGCCTAAACCCTTTCGATTCCAAGGTTTGTCTCCATAACTCTAACTTCCTATTTACCCCCGTCCGACTATCGTCAACTAGCACCACATCATCCGCAAAGAGCATACACCATGGGATATCTCCTTGTATATCAACAAAAATTATCTGATTTAAATCTGTAATTCAAATTACAGATTTAAATCAGATAATTTTTGTTGATACACCATGGGATATCTCCTTGTATATCAACAAAAATTATCTGATTTAAATCTGTAATTCAAATTACAGATTTAAATCAGATAATTTTCGTTGATATACCAACTGAATCACATAAAATGTTTTATTTGGCACTACTGGAAAGCTACAAATTGTTTGTAAGGAAACTCACGTTGTTACTACAGCTGGGAGACCTTCTGGAATGGCTGCAACAGCAAGGGCAACTGCTACCTATCAAAAGAAAACAGTGCATATTTTCCAGAAATCAAAGTTAGGCACGATAATTAATAACGGTTGAAAGCAGCAGTATAACATACAAGGAAGTACAAAATTATTTAATCCCTGCAATCTTAAGTATAGCTCTGGGTACATGAAGTAAGAAGCAATACAAAATGGCTTTGGCACCCTTCATTATTCACAAACATTATCATTTTTCCATTCAATATGTTAGAAAGCTTCATTATCAATGAGAACATGCACATTTACTACGAAGGGTACAACTATAACACAAAGCAATGAGTAAATAAGCTTCAAGGTTGTAGAACGATCTATACTTAAAGAAAAGTTCTTAGGGCTAAAATGACTTGCTTGCAATGGGAAGTATTAAAGATAACAATGCCTAACCGAGGTGGATTGACAGCTCTTTATCAAATGCATGTAGGTAAGTCCACTTAATGGACACTCACACAACTATATGAACAAGGAACCATTTAAGATTTTAAGCCAGTCGACTTGAATGAAACGAAAATTGCTATCATCAACCACATCTAAACAATCGAGTTTCCAGGTATAGACCATACTCTGCAACGTCATAAATGGCCTGAGCATATGAGTTATAATAAATGGCTATAAACAATGTCATTCTACAGATACATGCACTATCGAACCTGACAACAAAAACCCCAACTAATTTGTGTGAATGTAGCTTTCATGAAGATACAGTCTACGAAAGAGAACCAACGATACCAAATTCTGCACTCTGGCTTAACACACAATAAGCAAATCTCTGTTAATCATATTACAGAACCTACAATGAGCAAATACCAATAAACGTACATTCAGACAAAACAGGAACATTGATATTACCTTAAAATAATGAATGGCACCCCTAAGAAAGCCACCATGAGAAGGATCTCGGAAATGGCCAATATTTACAACCCAAACAAGTATACAGATCCCTGCTATAACCTGAAAATAAAATAAAATAATCTGATTAAACCTTAAAAAAGTATTTGAACTTCAAACTATATGATTCCTGAAGCAACTCTCAACCGAGCTTATATTCCACCCATTCTTTTTGTCATTCTAATATTTTCCCCATTAGCACAAGTAATACTTTCACAAAATACACTGAAATCACACTTATGTTGACAGTTTGCACTGGTCAACTTCTAATCTGAGTTGGACTTGTTTTAGACTAGAATTATTATGATCTCCAAGTCTCTAATCTATCAGACATGTATCATGCCACGGACCCGCAACCCTAGCTAGGTAAACGTGACTTCAGTATAATTTAGATACGTGCATCTTATCTTACAGGTTAGAAAAACATATGAGCGCAAATAAAGGGAATCCAAATTAATTAATTAGAGATGGATCAAACAGTCAAGTACTCCCTCCGTCCCAAAATTCTTGTCTTAGATTTGTCTAGATACGGATGTATCTAACACTAAAACGTAACTAGATACATCCGTATTTAGACAAATCTAAGACAAGAATTTTGGGACGGAGGGAGTACAAAAATGGAAAAGCTACATAAAATTTGGGAGCAAAACTACAATCATAAAAGTTGCTGATATTGCAAGAGAAATGTAAATGAATATACTAAATCATTAAGGCTCTTGAGCAAAGGGAAACAAGATTCAATTGTGGTTAGCTTTCCTTGTGAAATCTTCATCAGGCGCTCTTCCAGTAAATGGCTATAAGTTTGATTGGTTCCATACATTTACTTCAGTCATAATTTTTCAGGCAATAATGCCCCTTACTTTTGGAAAGAAAAACTACTCATAACATGTTAGAAAAGAGCACGGTCAGCTACCTTTGCCAGAAATGTGCCAAATTCGTCCAGTTTTTTCTTCAGTGGAGTCGCTTCCTGGATGTGTGGGAATATGTCAGTGCGTAAAATTGTCACTATAAATAAAGCAATCATAGTGCTAAGACACAAAACAATACTAGAGCAGCAAAAAGGTAAAGTGAAAATATATACTTTGAATGAGAAACATCATTGTCAAATTTTATCATAATATACATAAATGAGAAGCAAATCGACTGCTTACATCCTCTGTTCTCAGCATTGCATCACGTATGCTTCCCATTGCAGTATTAGAACCAACACCAATAACGACAGCTCTTGCTCTACCAGCTACAACAACAGTACCCTGGGAAGCAAAGACATCAGGTAGCATGCAAAGCTCAGAAGAAGCAACTGGAGAATGGATGCAATGAGCAAAAGTTTTAAAGGGAAAGTGTTCTTTGAGTTTGAAGAAAAAAAATACCCCGGACTTCGAATTTCAGCAGTTCAAGAAGATTTATCTACTTTTTTAGGTTTAAAAGGGCGCTGGATGCTAGGCAGGAGTTTTGTGCAGCCTAGTGCAAGTAGCCTGAAATTTGTTCCTCTAAAATCCAGAGCAGTCTGAACATGTACCGCGATCTGGAAGACAAACCTAAGTGGCGCCTAGGCGTGCCACGACGCTCTGCATGATAGCAGCAGCTGCAGGCTTCACTGCTCAAGCGGGTAGAAATTAGAGAGGTGAAAGGGTCAAAACTGAAATGAAAAGGGGGAAATTAAGGCCCCACCAGGTCCATTTGCCCACTAAGTTGCTGCTTTAGTTATGTCATAGTTCAGATCTGCCTACAGATCGTGCTGCCGCTGTCACCACGACTGCATGAGCAACAACATATGTAATGCCATCAACCCCATCACTGATGACACGCCACCACGGGTGGCGACCCACCACCAGACTTTCTTACCTTGCTGCAGCCATCCATTTTCAATGTCCACACACCACCTCCTTGTCCCTCCTCATCGATGCGTCACCATTGAAAACGCCTTCGGCAGAGAACCTAGGGCCAAGGCTACATATTGCTCTCCTAGTGCTTTCGCACGCCTAGGCGGGCACCTAGACACATCTTTTTTAACCCTTTTATGTGTTACAAGTTCTCAAATGTAAGATTTACACTAAGGTTTCAAAAGATAATCATACAATCCTACAAAGACTTGAACATATCAAACTGCATATTATCTTTCATCGTTTCTCGATCTTATCTAACGGCCAAACGAATATGCTTGTCAATAATCAGAGAGGACAAAAGATCGCTAGCACAGATTTCAATTATTTTGAGCGAACAAGAGATGTAGGTATCAACAGTGTTTCCACAATGGAAAAAAAATGGATGGGACATATCCTGAATAACAGCCTCACATGGCTCCTACATTTTCAGGACACTCCAATCTGATTCATCATCCCTCATCCAACGGATCCGCATCGAAGTTTAGATATTATCACTTAAAAAGCATGTTTACTTGGTTAGTTCCCTAGACTGAACGCTATAAAAAAATCGATAGATCTATGTGACTACCAAGATATTGAGTGGCACATATACACCTACCGAGAAAAGAATGTTTGTTTTGTCCTGGTAGACAGCATTCATTGCTGAAGTTGAATCAAGCTCTTTAGCCACTGAACAGCTTTCCCCTAGAATAATGCACAAAATAAACAAGTGATTCAGAAACATGTATGTTAGCTGTTGATAGGTTATACCATGCACCTAGTAATGTCTAGCGACAATGACATGGCCAGATCAATGCATTGACCAAAAAAAGGACATAACATTTCTCCTGTTCTCTAAAACAAGTTTGCCATGACAAACTAGTAAACTTCTAATATTAGGATGAACAGAAGGATAGCACAGGACAACACAAAAATACCTGTCAGAATTGCCTGGTCAACACGCAATTGATGGCTTAGCATTTCAACCATTCTCATGTCAGCTGGAACTTTGCAACCAACTACCCATAAGAAACAAGGTGTGACCAAGTTAGATCAGGAACATAATCAGCATTATGCTAAATGGAAATCACTTGAATGGCCTTGGACAGTACCTCCCACTTCTACAATATCTCCAGGGACAAGTTCCGTTGCTGGAAGTATAGAAAAGCAACCTAACAAATTGAACATTGACAAGTGACTCAATCATATGAATATAAATAAATAATTTAGAGAACATTAGTAATATTTAATAATGAGTCTTTCAAGTGAAGATATATCAATCCAATCGCAGATATCAAGATAAACACTTTGTTTTCACAAATCAACAAATACAAGGATCGTTACCCAGGTGGAAGCTGATTAAAAGGCACTTCTGGAGCAAGAAAGTATGATGTAAGTAAATGTTGCTCTTAACCAAAGCATTTTTGCTTCAATTCATCGTCTTGCAAACCAACTTTAAAAAAGTTGCAAGTGCAGCCCAACTCCTACTTTAAGGACACATCTACACGCACGCAAAGGACATGCACAAAACAAACAACTGAGAGGGACTAAGGTTTGCACAAGACTCTGCTTCTTGACATGATGCGTCCTCGATATAAGTAGGCTCAGGCAGAGTCAGATCTTTAGCAGCCTGTGACAATGTATGTAAACCCGAATCTAAAAGTGGCCTTGGCATCATCAATCTCTCCCAAGAGAATGATGCCCTTCTTATGGAACACCTTCACAAGTTCTATGATAGCATGGCATTCCCTGGGCCCAGCTCACACAAACCAACCTGCAGTGCCAATTGACATATGAGCTCATGCCTCACATGTCTGTCAAAGCAAGTTGATTTTTTTAAACTTGAATTTTTCAAGTGGAATGGCTACAAGTACATATTTCCAATTTCAAAACTAAAGAGTAGATGCAACTCATAGTCATAATTAACAAAAGTTCAATCAGAAGACTGCAAATAAATAATTGTGTGAAAATATGCTTACACACTCAAAATGCAATAATCAATTCGAAAAGTTTATTACCATTGCGAAGCACCGTTGCAACATCTGCTTGATATGCTCGCAACTCCTACAGATTTTTTCATAAGCGAGTCATTGTGGATGGACAACAAGAGTTGGAAACAAGATAACATGACCAGGGTGAACATGGCGTATTCGCGATTATGCATCCAAGAGATTAGATAACAGCCATTTTGTTGTAACGAGAGAGGAGACGGGAATGGATTGGGTTCTGGTCGTGTTAGGGTTCACAGGACCCCCACACACACGTATATATATCACCACATTAGGGTTACATGAACAGTACTGGGCCTGGGCCCACATGGGCCTCCCATATGTACCAACACTCCCCCTCAAGATGATCATGGGTAAACAACCATGACCATCTTGCAACAACCACATAACTCAAACTACCATCACTCTAATGAACAGAAAAACAAACTTAACCAACTACGATACATGAGAGCCTTGCTCTCTCCATCATCTTCTCACCACCTCCAACTTTGTGATGGCCAGCTGAGCACCATGCACCTCCTCAACAACCCCGGCTGCCTCATCACACAGGTTCCGTAGAACCATCCACACTCGCCTCAATGTCCTCAGCCCGTCTTCTCCACAGGCACGACGGCCTCTCCGGCCACTGACCTCTTCCGTCTTCTCCACAGGCACGACGGCCTCTCCGGGCAACTCCTGCCCCAGCCATCTTTACCTCAGGCACGACGGCCTCTCCCTTGGTCAGGCCTCAACCACTCTCACCGCAGGCACGACGGCCTCTCCCCCGGACACTTCCTCATCACCAACCACACTCAAGCCGCAGCCTCATCATCTCCGTCACCACATCTCCCTCTCTCCCCCTAAAAGAAAATCCACCTGGCTGCCATCAGTAGCAGCATCTCATCCTTCTCCCCCTTGGTCCTCCACCTGGCTGCCATCAGTAGCAGCACCTCTCTCCTTGGTCCTTGCAGCGAACCAAGCCATCTCTCCCCCTCTGCTCCTTGCAGCAAGCACGGAGCAGCAATACTTCAACACAGCAGTGCAGCAGGCAGGTCGCTGCCCGCCTCCTTCCTCTGCGCAGCACCAGCCACACAACACCTCAAGCAACAACAGCGGCTCCACCTTTTCCTTCTCCCCCTCAGCAGCACCAGCAGCTTCCTCCTTCTCTTCCCTCTCCTAGCTCGAGAACTGGATCTCTCACAAGACAACAACAACTCCAGCCGTTGCCTCCTCTGTCTCCAACCAGCAGTAGTAGGCATCACTAGGAGCAGCAGCTCCACAGCAGCAAGCAGCAGCCGCAGCTCGCAAACAACAGCAGCAGACGCAGCTTCTCTGCTTCCTCCTCCTCTCTGCTTCTCCAGTCCACTGCCGCGCAGTACCAGCAGCTTCACCTCTTCTTCTTTCCACTGCCTCCTCTCCGTGGAGCAGCCACACCACATCAGCCACACTCAAGTCCACTGCCTGGGCACCAAGGGCCCCGACAGCACAGCCAGCAGCAACTCCAGCCCCTAACCAGATGCACAGCACCTCCTCTTCCTTCTCCATTCTCCTTCTCCAGCTCCTTTTCTCCACTTGCACAGCACCTCCTCTTCCTTCTCCCTTCTCACCCAGCAGCCAGCAGCACTTGGCGCGCGCGCAGGGACACCTCAGCTCCTCTTCTTCCTTTTCTCTCCCTCTTCTGCCCGCACGCAGCCTCTCCACGCCTCCCTTGCCGCGCGCGCAGCCGCTCGCCAGCGCCACGCCGCCCCGCGAGAGATACCAGGACGCGCCGAGCCGCCTCCGCACGCGCACGCGCGTCGCGCTCGCCAGATCCAGCCCGCGCGCGCCTCCTCGTCCCGCGCGCGCACGCACACCCTCTGCCTCCGCGCGAGCTCGCCGCGCGCCCGTGTCCTCTGCAGCGCTCGCCCGCGCCCAGCTACTGCCGCGCGCGCAGCCCGCTTCGACTCCACGCGCGCACCTCGCGCCAGCGCCCAGATGCAAACATCCACGCGCTGCACACACGCGCGCGTGCGCACAGCCGCCTCTCCTCGCCGGATCCCGCCGACGCTCGCGCGCACGCAGCCGCCGGCCCCCTCCAGTCGCGCCGCCGCGCGCACCTCCGCCAGCAGGCCGCGCCCGCGCACAGCCGCGCACGCGCCCGCCGCGGTCACCGCAGCCTCCTGCGCAGCACGCCCAGATCCGCCGCCGCCAACTTCACCACCACCTCGCGGCCAGCCTCCCGCTTCGCACCAGGATCCATCCCTGCCAACACATCCCCGCCGTCCCCTTCCCTAGCAGCCATGCTCTTTGTGCACAGCCACCTCCGGAGACGGCGAGGGGAGCTTCTGTCGGTGGCTAAACCTAGCTCGATACCATGTTGTAACGAGAGAGGAGACGGGAATGGATTGGGTTCTGGTCGTGTTAGGGTTCACAGGACCCCCACACACACATATATATATCACCACATTAGGGTTACATGAACAGTACTGGGCCTGGGCCCACATGGGCCTCCCATATGTACCAACACATTTAAACATTCCAAGTTTCATCTCGAAGTAATTTGTATGATGCTTGTAGGGAAAGAGGGAAACGAGAAAACATAGGACAGCAGAAGATTTAAAGCCACACATAATATCTCACAGCACGTGCAAAAAGAAAAACATATCAAACAGCAGTAAACCAAATCTGCAGAATTAAGCACGACACTAGAGCCTTATTTAAAAGTAAAAACCTCGAGAGCTTTTTCAGCATTTGTTTCTGTGATCACGCCAACTGCCGCATTTGCTGCTAATATCATAAATATGACCTATGCAATCAAAATAAAGGCCATCTTGTTAGTTACTGCCTTCATGTGGCACTTGAAAATCATCTTCTCACATAGGACATATCCTCCAAAGTGGATCAACTTACAGATGGTTCCAAAAATGCTGTTAATCCAGTTTCACCATTCAATCTAGCCAAAAGGAAGGATATCACAGCAGCTGCTATCAATATTTTGACGAGTAAATCATCAAACTGCTTCAAAACTAACTTCCAGAAGGGGGTACCTGGGTCAGAAGTTTCACGTTAACCGATGATGAATAAAGGGTAACAAAACTAACTTTCCTTTATCTATTTATCTTCCTCGAAATCCTTACTCTTTTGCTCTCGTTACGTTTTTTTTTTTGGGGTAAAATCCTCCCAGAACAGAATCGAGTTGGTTGTTATGAACCTCAATAAACTTAACTTCTGTAGCTGGTGGCAAAGAGAACAACAAAGACCCAATACAATATAATTTGGTGATCATCCAACAAGGTATTTGCAAAAGCTTGCTACGACAAGTCATCATCCAAGGTAAAGGATTAAGGGGTAGTATGACTAGTATGCATGTCTTAGGGTTATTTCTTGTATCTGCGGAGAAACAGCCTGACAGGGTGCATTAAACAAGCCCAAAGGGCATACCTATTCAATCCAACACTAACAAATACCTATAAAACGCGTACTATTATACTACTACCCTTAACATTTTCTACTACCTTACCAAAATAAATCGTTTTTACATGGGAATCACCAAACAGTAGAGCTTACACATTTCAATGATACTCCCCTTCTCATAAAACGTCCAACTTTTCAATATTGTCGTTTCGCATTGCAAGTACATTGGCAAATTTGCCATATAACCATTACAATACTTTTGCTTTCTACCCATATTTAAATCATATTGAGTAATTGAAGCATGCCAACTAACAGAACTCGTAGTTTCCATGCATCCTTGTCAATCCATGGTTGACTTATGTTCATTATTATTCAGAAAGAGTAGATGGAGTAAGACAGAGATAATGGAATACCAAGTACCAACATTTTCTGACGGCAAACACTTTGGAGAAAAGGTGTAACAGGTAATATGAAATGTGTTGCCACACGTAAAATGAACGTTAGAAGTTAGCTGATAACTTACTTTCTTCTTGGGGCAGCACTGCAGATCATCCATGCACGAAAGCAAAGCGCAGCAATCAGTTAAGAGGCAACAATAATGATAACAAGAATCCTATGTTTTTAAAGCGTCCCTAAGGCGACGCCTAGGCGACGCCTAGGCGTCAAAGCGCTCCCCCTCCGCTTTGGAAAATCGACCGCTTTGGGCGCCTAGGCGTCCAAAGCGCCCGCCTAGGCGTCGCCTAGGCGCCAAAGCGCCCCCCCTCCCTAAGGCGGTAAGGCGTCGCCTTAAAAACATAGCAAGAATCAAAATGTGTGAATACCGCAATGCAAAAATTAGATGACATAAATATGTCTGCCCTCAAAATTGTGCAGGGGTCTCGACTGAAGCTTTCAAATTTTACTGAGAAAATGCTGAACTACATCCAAAGTATGAAAGCATCACGGTGACTTTCAAATTTCATTCAGGGATTATAAAAGTTGATACGTGTAGGTTATGGCATTACATACGTGACAAAATATCTTTTGTCAGATAACCTCATCAAGTTATAAGGTGTGAGGCCGCTATTAGTATTACAAAAAGGTCGCCGAGCACATTCATGCAAAGCACATCACCTTATTTAGAAATGCTCTGGTTTTAGATGGTTCTAGTCGCTAGGACTTAACCACCAAAGCAGAGGGCATATCAATGCTGACAAAATATAGAACTATAGATAGCCGCTGTGTGTGAAATAAAAAGCCCTATTCTGATGAATACATTTCGAGGTTGGTGCAAAGGAATCAAACAATTCCTCGTCTGAAAAACTTCCTCACTCAGCAAAACCTCATACCCTTCTCTCCATTTGTTACTTAACACAAGCAGTTCGGCGACAATAAGCGAACGAAAACGCATTGGACAGCACGAAGTTCCTCACCGTTTTTGCCGTAAAGCGAGGCATGCTGCTCCACCTGCCCACACAAGCCAAAAACCAAATCAGCCCCTCGTTCCCCGTAACCCAGACCAAAAACCACAGCGCGGACGGCTCGGGAGCAGCACCTGCGAGTCGGAGAGGCCCTTGGTCCGGTCCACGCCGAGCGCTTGGAGCACCTGCGAGGAAGGGCGGCGACCAGATCCGTGAGAGGCGGCGGCGGCGAAGGGGGGGAAGGTCAAGCGATGGCGCGAGGCGGGGCCTGGATGTGGCAGCGGCGGCTTACCTCCGAGACGGACTTGGCGTAGGCGTCCTCCATGACCGGCGGCGCCGACGGGTGGGAGGAGGCGGAGGCCGGGGGAGTGATCGCGGCGGTGCGGCCAGGGAGAAGCGGCCGGATTTTCTCAGCTCGGGTTTTTGGCTTTGGGTGTTTTATTGGTAGCAACGGTGTGATTTGCAAGGTCAGAGGACAGGTGGCCGTGGGATCTCTGGTCCGGCTCGACCGCTGGAGCACGTGGGCCATGAGGAAGTGAAGTGCGAGACAAGTGATGCACACTTTTAGCCTAGCTTTGCTTCGCCTTCTCGCTAGCCGGTTTTCAGGAGATGGGCAGTAACGAGTAAAATTGTTCCCCCAAAACGTGTGGGAAAGAAGGATAAAAATGCCTAAAAAGAAACAGTTTTTTCGATAAAAAAAGAAAAAGAAACTGTTAATAACAATGCCGTATGTATGAGCGTCTGCGTTTATATTATATTTAAAAATAACAATGTGCAAGATAAGTGTCTGAAATTCCGACGATGTGCGTTCAGTGAGAGGAGGCGTTCCCATCGACTACGAAGGCGTCTATGGCGACTTCGTCAATCTCATGTGTCGGCTCAGCATCTCGAAGGTGCTCATAGGGTTAGGGTATGCGTATGTGTGTTCACAAGGTTGAGTATACGCATGGCCAAAGGAAAAAAATAGTCTCCATGGGCAAAAAATCCACGTCCCTCTTGCCGCCGCCAGAGTTGGTCGGTGGTTGTGGCGAGTGCGCGTAGATGGCATTCGGGCAACAACGGATCTAAGCTGGTGGCGCTCACGCGTGGCATCCTGAAGGTGGCAGATTCGACACGATGGCGACCTGGACTGGCTAGGTCGCTGGAGAGGAGGGTGTTGGGGAGTGGTCCTGGGCGGCGGCTGATATAGGCTAAGGTTTCCCAATCTTTCGACGAGAGTTAACTACCATTTTGGATGGAGTAGACTTCGATGATCCGACTACGAATGTATGAAGACGTCATGATGCGGAGCATCCCAAGGTCACCCCCATGGACCTACCTACGTCTCCCACGACACCACTTGGACCTATGACAAGAGCCCGAGCAAAGGCTATCGAGGATAAGGTGAACTCGCTCCTTTCCGAACTACCACTTTCTATACATGAGACATGGTTGCTACCTCAAGCGGAAACACTATGTGTGATCAGGTACTTGGAGGAAAGCCACGGAACATCTTCATCCAATGGGCAAGACGGCGAGGACACCAAGTGCGAAGGACAAAAAGAAGAGCTGCCACGGAAGCTACAGCCACCGGACGACCGGTCCAGACCGGACGTCCGGCCCCTGAAGGTCACGCCAGCCCAAGGAAGCCAGGCCATCGAATGCTACAGTGGCCGGACGACCGCCCAGGACCGGACGTCCGACACCTCCCAGGCTCCGGACGACCGACCCTCTCCGGACGACCGTCGCCACTGCAACAGAACGAAAATAGCGGAAATCCGAGGAAAACCGGACGTCCGGCACCTCCTTCACAGAACGTAATTTGCGGATGTCCGAGGAGTCCCGGACGTCCGGACGTCCACGAGCCTTCGGACGACCGCTACCTTACGGACGTCCGGCCCCTGGCTGTGTCCAGTTGCGGGCTGAGGCCCATGTACCCCTTCAATTTGCCCCCTTTTTGTACTACGACTATAAATAGACCTCTCCCTCCTCCTAGCTAGGGTTAGCGTTGTGATAGCTCATTTGTGAGATAGAGCCTCGCTCATCCATACGGATCTACTCCTTGCGAGAGACTGCGGCCCCTCTACGGAGAAGATCCCCCTTGGATTCAAGACCCCCTCTTGGGTGGCCCCATCAAGACCTCCTCTCGGAGAAGA